>VDFB02114903.1:0-36054 GCA_007258455.2 Sequoia sempervirens
ATACACATTCTACTAGATAAGATTCATGAGTTCTTATTTAGGTCTATGAACAGATGTAAGTCTACACTCACATAGGTGATCTAAACTGGAAAACAATCAATTAGCAAAATCTAAAATTTTAATCCAAACTAGTTTTGAAACTTCAATACTTTGACAATTAAATTCCTAACATCTAATTAATGGACCCTTGATCTGCTGGTGAAGTTGAATGGTTTGGAATGAGCCCAACAAGGATCAAGTCTTGCTAAGTGCAAGGCCTAAACATCATAAGGGATGAGGTTGGGATCATACCCATACAACTTTGACAGAATGGATGCCCCCTAATGCTTGACTCTTAGTCGAAAATGTTTCAACCTATCTAGATTGATATAAAAACCCTTCATTAAAAAAAAATGAGCATCTGATTAACAATTGTAACTCTAAATCTTAAACTTATGTTATTGATTAAAAAATTTCTCGTAAACAAATTTATAATAAAAATGCATAATCACTCTTTATTTTTAAATATAAGATATAAATTCATCAATGATATCAAGTTTCCACAATCCATGTTGATTATTGTTGAGCTTGTTTGAAGGTTTGACTGTGTGATATATTCATTCCAAAAACTTAGAACTCACATACCATCCCATTTAAGAGTTCTAATGATCCACTTTAAACAATTCTTTATTTTTTCCTAGTTTTTAGTACACCGTATGAATACCTTATCAGCACTAGATACTAAAACTTAGAATAAACCCATACCATCCCATTTAAGAGTTATATGAACCACTGTAAACAATTCTTTATTTTTTCCCACTTTATCACCACTAAATACACCTTTGTCCAAAACTTTAATTTTTTAATGTTTTTTTCCTTTGGCCTATTTTCAAATAAAATTCAAGAACATTCCTAATCGAGTGGATCAAGTGGGTAAGAGTTTGGATGAATCTATAACTATGGTTGAGTTTAATTTTTTTTCCAAAGTATATTCTTAAACATATTCAAATACGAAAAGCAAAAACTGATCCCATTGGGTGGCAAGTGAAGCTTGACGCAGGATATTTATGGTTAGTATGTGACTCCCAAGTAAAGCTACGGTTAACAGCGAAAAACTATGTTGTATGCACGTGCCGTCCGCGCGGTGGATTGAGTTGGCAATAAGTAAGTGAGTTGAGCAAGGGAAAGCTGTAAAAGGAGTTTGGTGATAGAGCCGCCTGTGACGTCAGCATGACGCAGGCGATGCGGTGGTGCAGAAGTGTGTGAAAGATGATAGCTTGTGTTGAGTTTGTCCGTTGTGGAGTTGGCCCACGCGTATTCGCTCTGGCTCACGAAAGCAACGATCTGGTTTAACTCTTTGCAGTTTCTGCGCTCCATCTGTCCATTGCCAAGCGCTTTCCTGGGACTTGAACCGGTGAACTTTCCCACCATAAAAGCACCGGCTATTGCCCTCTGCTAACATTTCAAACACTTCCGCTCCTCCTCCTCTTTCTCCTCCATTACATTCATCGCCACCCAACTATCGCATCTCAATTATATGCGACTGCTAGCCCAGTTAGATAGATATAGAGAGAAAGACTAGATTTTGGCTTGGGATTTGCTTGAGTTTTGCTTGGCCTTTAAGGGTGGATTTTGTTGCTGAATCTTGGGTATATTTAGTTGTTTACAATGGAGAGCCCAGGTGCTTCCTTGTCGCAGCAGCCACAGCTGCCTCCAGGGTTTAGATTCCATCCCACAGATGAGGAATTGGTGGTTCATTACCTGAAGAAGAAGGCTGCCTCTGCTCCCCTTCCTGTCACGATTATACCTGAGATTGATCTCTACAAATTTGATCCATGGGAGCTTCCTGGTGAATACAACAAAACCCACCTTGTGTTTTCTCTAATGTTCCTTGTTTTTCTACATGTTGAGAACATCCAATAGCCTTGAATTTTGAAGTCCTTTATACCCAATTGTTTTTGTGAAAACATTTTTCCACCATGTTCTGTATTCCTACTTTTCCTGTGAATACAAAAACTGAACTCTCCTTTGGCCTTGGTCTGGAATTGTGAAGTCCATTATGCCCAATTGTTTTGTGGATACAAAAGCTCTCCATATTCAGTACTTCCTTTGGCCTTAGAATTTTGTGGATACAAAAGCTCTTCTTCTGTACATCCTTTCGGCTTTGAATTTTGAAGTCCCTTATGCCCAATGTTTTTTGTGAATACAATGTTCTCCATGTATACACTTTGGGTTTAAATTGTGATGTCCTCAATGCCCAATTGCCTTGTGAAGGCAAAAGCTAGTTGTGACCAATTGTCTTGTGAATACAAAAAATCTCCATGTTCAGTACATCTTTGGTCCTGAATTGTGAATCCATTACACCCAACTGCCTTGTGAATACAAGGAAACTCTCCATGTTCAGTAAATCCTTGGGCCTTGAATTTTGAAGTCTTTTATGCTCAAGTCTTGTTGATACAAAAGCTCTTTATGTTCAGTGCATCCATTGGCCATTAGCTGCAAATCCCTATATGCCCAATTGTCTTTTCAATACAAAAGCTCTCCATGTTAAGTACATCCTTCGACCTTGAATTTTGAGGCTCTTCATGTTCGGTAAATCCTTTGGCCTTGAATTTGAAGTCTTGTATGCCCAATAGTCTTGTGAATACAAAAGCTTTCCGTGTTCAGTACATCCATTAGACATGAGCTGTAAAATCCTTTATGCCCAATTGTCTTGTGCATACAAAAGCTCTCCACGTTCAGTATATCCTTTGGCCTTGAATTTTGAAGCTCTTTATAACCAATTGTCTTGCGAATACAAAAACTGATAGGAATCAAGTGTATTTAGTTGTTTAGGATATTGTTTATAGGTTAAATTCTCCAGATTTGCTTCATTTTGGATGCAGGATTTTATCTGTGATTGACATAATTATGTGTGAAAGATATGAATCTTCCTTAAGAAGCAACTGAGTTTTGGACATTTTTGAGAATTTTGTTTCATGATTGGATTTGGTGTCAGGGTTTGTTATAAATTGGGTTGTGTGTGCGCAGGCAAGGCTACTTTTGGGGAGCAAGAATGGTACTTTTTCAGCCCAAGAGACAGGAAGTACCCAAACGGGGCTAGACCTAACAGGGCTGCAACGTCTGGGTACTGGAAGGCCACAGGCACTGACAAACCTATCCTTACATCAGGAGGAACCCAAAAGGTGGGCGTGAAAAAGGCTTTGGTGTTCTATGGAGGTCGACCACCCAAAGGGATAAAGACTAACTGGATTATGCATGAGTACCGCCTTGCTGACAGTGGAGCCAGGCCTACCATTTTGCCTAACAAAAAGGGTTCTTTAAGAGTAAGCATGTATCAGCCTATGTAATTTTATTTTATTTTATTAAGTTGGGCCACAATAATATTCGTTTTAACATGTTTAGATTAAAAAAACTGATGATTTTGATAAGAAATAGAGTGTGAACCCGCGTGAACCCACTTGAACGCAATCATAGATGGTAACCAATAAACAAATAGGCAGTTTACATCAGGCTATATGTTTAAAAATATCTTCAAAGGAATATATAGCTATAGGAGTGGATATGTTTAAGAGTTCTAGAGAGGAATTTGGATAGCGAAGGAACGTGCTAAAATATCTAGAAAAGAATATAGGTATGAGAATGGGTATGTTAAAAAATCTCAAGAAGAATATAGTATAGATATAATAAAGCATGAGAATGGTTATGCTAAAAAAGCTCAAGACGAATATAGTATAGATATGATAGAGTTTGAGCAACATTTTATAGCTGTGAAGTTTTAAGTATAATTTTATTTATTCGAGTTAGCCTATTAACCCATAGATTGTAAAAAGTCTTCCATCTGTACAATTTGTTCGCTAACATATTGAATGATACCCATGTTGATGGTTTGACTTAGGAAGATTTCTCTTTTGTCAATTTGCATAAAACCATCGTCTGTCAATTGTGGGTTCTGAGAGGTATTCTGCTTTCTGCTGTTCTGATAAAAGATAAATCTTGGGTTTTTGTGTTTTGTCAGCTTGATGATTGGGTTCTGTGCCGAATTTACAAGAAAAACAACCATTCTCAGAGGCCACCAGAGAGGGAGCAAGATGAATCATGCGTGGAAGAAGTAATGGCTTCTTTGCCTGAGATTGAGCAGCATCAGAAACTTCATCTTCCCAAGCTTGGTTCTTTCTCTGGGTTGTTGGAGAATGAAGATCCCTTCCTAGATGGGCTTTTGAATGATGGAAGCATGGATGGAAATGGGAACAATAGCAGTCTTCAGGCAGAGCCCTCTAACAGGTACCAAAGCACTGATTGCTCATTTCATGCTGTACCCAAGCAAGAGATTTCAACTATGGAGACAGAAAACAAGTTCAATTCCCTCAAGAGGACCTTTTCCTTAGCTTATAGGGAGGAAGCACTCAATCCCCCAAAGAGATACAACAATGACAACTACAGTGCCAACAATAATGTGTCAGCCTTGATTAATTCAATGCAACCCAACCAAACTTTCCAACAGCAACAGAACTTGCTAGATGCATTGAATGACTGCCAGCAGAATTTTAGGATGCCCTACATGCAAAACATCAATTGGAGCTCCTCCTAGGAATGAGCCCATTATCTGCACAAAATTTAGTTTTCTTTCCATGGAATCCAGGAATGCTTTTCATACTAAGTACTCTACTGGAATTTTACAGCAATATAGATTGTATTTACTAGGGCTATTTACAGCAATATAGGGGTGGCTCTTATACATATAGGAGACCATTATTTGTGCATGAAGCGAAGAACATCAGTATCAATGTGAACAGTGGTAGAAGACTATTCAGCTTTAGGCATACACACATATATCTAACAAAGGCAATTGTTCATAGTTTCCTTTTCTATTTCATCAGATCGGTGTATCATTCATGTGAAAATATATAGAGTAGACAGTTCATACATACAGAAACATACTCTGCAGGAAGATCAGAAAACTAAAATACTGCAGAAAACTCCTGTATATTTTTTGTATAAGCGGAGAAGGCTTGTCTTGGCAATCTGCACAGAACCTATTCAGTGTGATCCAGTGCCACCATACCCACATCAACAACTTCACCAGTGCATACAAAAGTTGTCTACTTGAGGAGACTTGCCAGTATTATCTATATGGCCCTCTGCATCAGATCATGCAGGCTCTGTAACTTTATATGGTGAGGCCAGGATTTGGACATGCTACTATTATATGTTTCAATAACTGTGCATATCACACCATTGTATAGAGGACTATAGAGGACTATAGAAATCTATTGATTGATTCAATTTGTAATTCATAAATTATTGCTGCAACTTCTCCTTTTGTGATACTAAGTTGATAAGTTGGATTTGATATTTGATTCGCGCTTTAGGAGGGAAATGCCATAAGAATTTCCCAATGAGAAAGGCGATGAAGGTAATGAGCAATCACAGAGGGGGAAATAGTATGGTTTGTTGTAAAAAAACTCTCATGTTGTTATTCAGAATGAATATAAGAGCTTTTAACCATTCTCGCTCTCTACAGTGCTTAAGTTATTTCTTTAAGAATATTTTAAAAAGTTATATCTTTTTCTTCTGTCAAATTTATTTTACGTGACTATAATAACCAGTTTGCATGCATGGATCATCGTCTTACTGAAGCCATACATTTTTAGGTCAAGCGAGGCAATAACAAATAAAGGGGTTGAAATGGTTTAGCTTTTATGAACGTACAAATACTGTAATGGATTTGAGGTTTACATCATTAAAGCGACCAGCAATAATAACATGGGATATACACATCATCTCCTTTTTTGAATTGGATTTAAAGTAGAATGATACTTGAAACTGAAGTAAATGGATTGAATGTGGATAGAATATCACGGCCAAGATTTTTATAAATGCAAACTTTCATGAGGTCATAATTCGCTTTTTCTTTATCACTTTTTTTCTTTTCAGAATTTCCTTTCTCATGAGTGAAACATAATGAAGATTTTTGGACGGTGTTAGGAAGTAAATCTTTAACGTTGATGATGAAGTAAATATTGCCTTTTGATTTTTTTTAGTAATTTTATAGATATTTTAATTGCAGGTTTTCTTAGTATTTTATTTAATAAGATAATCTACATTGAGTTATATTGTTGAGGGGTATGAATAAAAGAAATGACTTCAAATTAAGGAATAAGTCGAAGAATCTATTTAACTAAAATTATTATTCATTAGGAGTCATAAGTCCTTTTTTGATTTATAAGAGAAACTGTGACTAAGGAGTTCATTTTACAAATAAACTTTTCCCATCCCAACTCACAAGCTTTTTCCAATCACAGGCCTCCATTTGACCCTCATAGCAATAGAGAAGAAAAAATGAACAAACCCATCATCAACATTCCCAATCCCTTCAAACCTTGCAACACCTAGATTACCTTGGGGGAGAACCATTACAATTAATTCTTCTACCAGACCTATTAACCTTTCAAGAAGCTAGTAAGGCAGAGCAGGAAAAGCAAAAGGAGGCACCATTAAGGTGAAGCTCAAGGTTTTTTAAAATATGAAGATCAAAAGGAGACAATCCTTCATCAATATAATGCAAGTAGCACTAGTAGTCTACTCAACAAAGTGTATAACATTTTTCCAATTTGTGAGATGAGATTTTGATGACTTTGGGAAATTTGACAATCTCATTCAAGCCAAATCTACCAAAGAATGGAAGTGGTACCAAGCTCCTAGGCTACCTTGAGAGAGTTGGTTAGAAAAGGTGGTCAACCCATGGTAGCCCATAAATTAGACAAAGAAGTTGCATGGATAATAGTTTGGTTCAAAAATTTCCATTCATTGTATCCACATACAAAGAGCGAAATGGTATTAGAATGAAAGTTGAGTTGAAGACTCTTCCTCAATAGTGTATAGATCACATTTTGAAGGTCCCTAAAATCCACCCTTTTTGATAATATCTCAAGTGAGACATTCATTGTGACACAAAATCCACATGAATAAGTTGCACTAAGGCCAACCAAGTTTATTTCAAATCTAGTTCCACGAAGGAAAACCTCTATTCCCATCGTTTTCCATTCCAAGAGAAGAGTATATCCAATATCCATCATATAAGTTCCTTTGGGATCATAGAACCATGCAAGAACATCTACATCCTCGAGATAACATGATTGATCTCTAAGAATAGAAGATAGGGTACAACTTGAGCTTCAAGAGAACTCTTAAGTAGTTTTCTCAATCCTTCAGCCATAAGGATGAAGAGGTAAGGGGATAAGGGATCTCATTATCATATTTTTCTAGAAGCATAAAAAGGAGAGAATACCATTATGGTAATTAAAAAGGAAAGAAAATCTGCACAACTCATCACCCATTCAATCTATTGTAACTAGAAACTAAAGGCCAAAAGATTTTTCTTGAGAAAAGACTATCTAACCTTGTCTAAGCCTTAGATATATCTAGCTTGATAAACACAACTCTCTCCTTAGAGTAGGACATAGAGTGAATAGCCTCAACAACCATAACTATACTATCACTTGGATCTTAGACCCCTTTTATGGATCCCCTTGCTCAAAAGAGATGAGAGAATATATACTTTGCTTCAAGAGATCTTCAAAGTGTTTGGAAATGATCTTGTAAGTAACAATGTTGAGAGCAATACAATGAATTAAATCAAACTTGAGTCAATACCTTATTTTTAGTAATTAAGGCTAGGAAGTTGGTATTATGCACTTTAAGCACTTTCTTTTTAGCTTGAGATTCTTGAACAACCCCTAAAAATTGAGCTTCAAAGATATTCTAAAATTACTAAAAAAATGGATAGGAAAACTGTCTAGGTCGGAAGTCTTAGCATTCTTCATCTATAATATCACATGTATTAAAGCTCTTTGAGAGATATGTGACTTATAAGAAAGCTATTCATATCTACGATGACAATAGGAGGTATACAATCTAGAATGACATGCTCATCCTCTCTAACTTTGGAGGGTCAATTTCTTGGAAAAAGGAGGAAAAGTATTGAACTGCTCCACTTAAATTATGAAATGATGAAAATTGGCCCCCTTATATATGTTTTTTCCACTTCTCCTTTCTTTTATTGAATTATGACAAAAATAAGTATTTCTATCCCCCTCACACAACCACTCAATTCTCAAATTCTATTTCTAGAAAATATCCTCACTTAAAATAAATTCATTCAACTTGCTAGAGAGGGAATATTCCTTAAGATTATGATTTCTAGTTACACCCTCTTCCTTGATTTGAAAGGTGATGATATATAGCTTCTATCACACTTGATTTTTTCTCAAAATATTTCTAAAGTGTGATATATTGTAATGTTTGAGCTTAAATACAAGTTCATAAATTAAAGTCTTTTAAAAGAGTACATAGTTGTACCAAAAGAAAGCTTCCCCTCTAACCACCAAATGACAACGAGTTCATGAATAATATAATATCTAAGGAAATTCAATTGAAACTTGAAGGGTGGATTTTTAGCTTGGGAAAAAAGAGAGGATGCAAACTTGGTGAGATAAAGATTTGATCCTCTACAATGTAGAAATTTGAGGAAGAGACCAAAGATTCATTAAACCAATAATTATAAACCAATATTTTTTCAAGATGCTCTAAGATATAATCTATCTCATACCTTCTATTATTTCAAGTAAAAGGATAAAATCTAGGTTTAACATCAAGCTTAAGAAAAGAACAAATATCTCTTAGCAAGGAAGAAGAAGGGTCTAACCCATTTAAAGTTCCTATCTTTCCATCAAATTTGAGGATCTAGCATTGAAATATCCTACCATGATCTAGGCAAGGGTAGGGAAGAAAGAAGGAGAATATTTGATATGAGCCCACAAGAGGTTCTTACCTTGAAAATTTATAACAATATAGGAATTTGTGAGAATAATGGATTTTCCAGATTCAAAGAAGGAACTAATCAATGATATATAATTTTTTATAACAACCTAGATAGGAGTGAGACAAAGAGGATCCTATAAATAATCTAAAATTCTAAAGGATCGCTAAGCTCCAATACATTATCACTGGCTACATTTCTAGACTTGTATTATAAAGATGCAACTTGTTAGTTTTATGATCATAAATTAGATAAGCATATTTTAATTCAAAATCAGACAAATAGACATAGGATATACCTTGGGAAAACCCTCCACTTGAGGGGAGAAAAACCCAACAACAATATATCACTTATATATTGAATATAGAACAATAATCTCCTTTACAATGAGGCCAATTATTAGGCCAAACAACAACACCACAACTTGATGCAAACACAAAATAATATATGAATCCTTCCTACTATTAATATCAAACTCTTTTAGTGATAAACTCGACCTCCTTCAAGACTTTGATATGCACTTGACAAATACACACTTGCACAAACTTGAACTTTTGAATGTAATTGACTGAATGTAAAATGACAAATGATCAACTCCAATATATACAAGTGAGAGGGATAGGTCGCATCTCTTCAATTCTTCATGTCAGCCTTCTACAAAGAATTGCGTCTCCTTGAAACATGATGTCGGCCTCCAAAGTAAATCGATATATCTCCAAGAGTTGGCGGATGAGATAAGTCATCCTCATTTAATTATTCACAATAATTAATCATTTGTTTAAGTTGCAAGTGAAGCGCCTCTTCACATTGACATCGACTTGAATAAATCAAATAGCCGATAGGCTATATTGAATTTATTTCATCAAGTTTGTGGCTGGAAGGATAAGGCCCGAACCTGCTATAACATCAACACTCCCTCTCAGCTAGGGAGGAATACTTCCAACTAACCAATGTCATGAAATGACATCCACAATGGTTGTGCACCCAAATGTGAAAGGAGCTCATCACGGAGTCACTCAACATGTTATCAACCATCATGGCCACTCCCATGTATGGTAAAGCATATGTGCACAAGTGCCCATCACGAAATCACTCAACATGATGTTGTCATCTCATCATGACGTTCACCATGGCTACTCCTAGAGGGTGAAAAGCAAAAGTAGAAGAAAATCATCACATACACTCTCATGTGATGTTGTCATGGAGTCACTCAACATGAAATCCACCATGGCTACTCCCAGAGGTTGGAAACAAGTGCTTTCACCTCAAATTTCTCTCACAGAGAAAGATGCATTAACAAGGGCTTGCACCCCAAATCTCTCTTACAAAGAGAAATGCATTAACAAGGGCTTGCACCTCAAATATCTCTCACAGATAAAAATGCATTAAAGAAAATCACAGAAGATCACTGAAGCTGAGTCTCCCTCTCAACTAGGGCTTCATTCTCCACAATTCCAAGTTTGTCTTGAAAGTACACAAAATTTACTCTAGCGAGAGGCTTGGTGAGAATGTCTGTCGTCTGCTTTATCAGTGCTAATGTATTTCAACTGGATAGCTTTCCTCAATACCATATCTCTAATATAGTGGTATTTGATCTCAACATGTTTAGTTCTATTATGAAACACTAGATTGACAGAAAGCTTCACACAAATTTTATTATCACAATGAATGACAGTTGGCTCCAATGATTTTCCAAACAATCCTACAAGGAGCTTCTGAAGCCACATTGCTTCTCGAGCTACCACACAAGCTGCAATGTACTCGGCCTCTGCAGTGCTCAGTGCCACTGAAGACCGCTTCTTGCTGCACTAGGAGATCATCGCAAACCCCAAACTAAAACAACATCCATAGGTGCTCTTCTGATCAACACACCCTGCCCAATCAAAATCAGAATATCCATGTAGCTTTAAGTCCACACCAGAAGAATATCTCAAGCCATACCCAACTATGCCACACAAGTATCTCAAGATATGCTTCACTGCAACTAGATGTATTTTCCTTGGTTCATACATGAAATGACTAAGCACACTCACTGCATAGCAAATATCTGGTCTAGTATTGACTAGATACATCAATGATCCAATCAACTTCCTGTACATAGTAGGATCCACCAGATCTGAACTAGTTGCAGCCTCCTTAAGCTTCTAAAACTTGGTTTCCATAGGTGTAGACATGGATTTTCAATTTGGACATCATGCCAAATCTCTTCAAGATGTCTATTGTACATACTTCCCTTGACTCAGAATGATCTCATTAGGCCTCTGCCATACTTCTAAGCCAAGGAAGTAATGCACATAATTTTGATCCTTCATTTCAAATTTAGAAGCCAACTCCTTGCATTTGATAATGAGGTGTTCTTCTCCAGTAAGAAATAGATCATCAACATATAGAACCAAGATTAAGGCCTCACCATTAATTACCTTGAAGTATAGGTTTGAATCAACATCATTCTTGGAGAAACCCAAGCTCAATAGGTATCTATCAATTCTCTCATACCAAGCACGAGGAGCCTTCTTAAGGCCATACAAAGCCTTCTTTAATCTGCAAACATGAGACTCCTTCCCATGAACTTCAAAGCCATCAGGTTTCTCAATGTATACCTCTTCTTCAATTACACCATTAAGAAATGTTGTCTTCACGTCCATCTGTTGTAATTTCCATCCTTTAGCAGCTGCAATGGCAATGATGGTCTTGATGGAGGTATAACGGGTAACTGGAACAAATGTTTCCTCATAGTCTATTCCCTCTTTCTGAGAGAATCCTCTAGCCACAAACCTAGCCTTGTACTTCTTGACGCTCCCATCAACCTCATGCTTGATCTTGAAGAAAAATGATACATGGATGATGCTCCTAGATAAGATTATACACAACCTTTTGATAGGGAAGCTACCAAAACCCCTAGTATTACAAGAAATTATGATTATTTATGAGGAGTGGAGAAGTTAACATCTATTGTTGAAATGACACCAAACTCCACTAGAAGTTCCTTAATAATTTTCACCTTGATAATTTATTTGAAGAGTTATTTTTTGATAGTTTTTAGCCATTTTTAAAAATATTTTGGTCAAAACCTTTAAATATATAATTGGAACCAAGTTTGAGTTTTAATATAAAATTATATCAATTGATTTCTTTTGAGTGAAAGAGTTTCAACTAAAACTATTTTGGAAATGTAGGTGCCATGTATTTTTTAGTGAAATAATTTTTTCCAAAAATATTATTTTGTCCAAAGTGTGATACAACTCTAAAATTTTACCCTATATTCATTTATGAATGATGTAAAGTACATTCAATTGAACTATAAATATTATATAAAAATAAAATAATTATAATAAAAATAATTATCTTTAATATTAATTAATTTTTTAATTAAATATAAAATTCCTTATGAAAATGTTTGATAACTTCCCAAATGAGCATGGTTTATTTTTTCACCTTATATTTTAGATAATCTTTATTATGGGATATATAGAGAATATAATTATGTGCGAATAATTTGATAAGCATGATAAAGGTTTTATGTGTGACTATTGAAGGAGGAAGGGATTGTTGAAAATCTTTGTTCTTACAAATCCATAATGGTTTATGAATTGTTTTAAATTTTCTCATGATGGATGTGGGGGGTTTATTTTTATGGTTTCCTCCCATCAATTTTTATATTTTTGTATAAGGTAAAAGTTTGAAAATATGGCACATTTTCAATCGAGAAAGTAGTTTTAAGAAAAAGTATTTTCACCATAAATTGTTTTGGGGAAAATAGTTTCACATAAAACTATACATGACATAAAGAATTTTAGAAGAAAACCTTTCATGTGAAACTATTAAATAGCTATATTTTAATTTTAAAATATGAAACAAGTTTGTGTTTACATACAACATTTTAGCCAAAACTCTTTTAAGTGAAAGTTTCAATTAAAAAATTTCTTCTGAAACTGTCTATGTGGCAACTTATGTAGCATCTTGACCCCTCAATAAAAGTTCATCATCAACTCTAGATTTCTCCAACCAAGAGTACTTTTGTGAAAATATGAAAATACCTTTTTAGAATTGGAAGTTTAGAATCCACACACATATATATATTTTCCTAGTTTTTTTATTATTATTTTTAAATTTACTACAATTAAGTTATTATAATCAAACAAACACTAGATGAAGAATTTTCATAATAGAATATAATTTTTGTAAATGATAAAAAAATTAGAAAAAATTTGATGTCCCATGAAAACTATGGCATTATGATTAAGTTTAACTTTAAAAATTATTAAAAAATAAATATTCATAAAAAAAATAAAAAATGATGCACTATGTTTTCAAATTATGTAAATGGAAAAAAATCAAAGAAAACAATATTTTTTTTCCAATATCCTATTGACCTCAATTTAAAAAAAATAGTAATTAATTTTATTCTCTTAAATTTATTAGAAATATAACTCCAATTCATTTTTAAAAAATTTAAAAAATTATAAACATAAATTAAATTAAAAATTCTACATTTCACTAGTTTACATCATTTTAAAATTTAAAATATAAATATCATTTTAAACATTTCAAAGTGAAAACTATAATTGTGTTGATCACTCTTTTATAAAAATGTGACACAATTTTAAAATTTTATTCTATAATATTTTTATTTAATTATATTTATTACAAATTTAATATAATTTAATTATCACATAAAAATATTTTTAAAAAATAAATAAATAAAAATTCTAAATATATTTTTATTAGCCGATATACTACATATAGTGTGAGATTTGAGATTTGAGCCTAGAACGAGACTCACGCTGCAAATCACTATTGAATCATCTCAAAACAAGTTATAACTATCATTTAATGGTAAACCAACTACCCTTTGATGGTAAAAGGTAAAAGCCTCCAAAATCTCACTTACCACATAAAAGCCTGGAAATAAATATTTACTTGACAATTGGATGGGAACATTCTATTTCCACTTGTAATTTTTTTTGTTGATTTGATGACAACTTTCTTTTTTCATTTGCATTGCTTTATGTTTTAAATCTCTATGCAAATATTTTATAATTATATATTTACTTAATTTCTTTAAGGAAAAAGTTTAGATTTTTCTAAGTTTATTTCAACCAATTATTTATTACTTACTATTAATTGTTTAATCTAGCCACATGCAACACACATCCATACACAAATGCATACTCTAACATATTAACATACATATAGTTTTCTACCGACGTTTAATCCTTGAACCTCCTTTAAGTGCAAGTGCTAGTATATTTAAAATAAAAATGTGTTTATAAATTCAAAGAGATTTAAATTTTATAGAAAATTAAGAGTGAATTGGAACTTTTATTTTTCATATATTTTAAAATAATTATAAAAATAATTGTGGGTGATAATTGAATTAAAATGATACATCTAATTGAGAAGACTGTCGAGAGAAGAAAACAAATTTATTTAATGAAAAGTTTTAGGATGTTGATAATAAATTAATTTTTTTCTTTGATGATTAGTGAGAAATGTAATTGATGGTTTATTTTGTGCTTGATTTATATAGTTAGAATTGAATTATTGATTTTTTTTTCAAAAAATTAATATTATTAATCTTTATTAGTTTGAAGAGATTGAGCATTCATATAAAATTGAAGTACACTATTTCTATTTATGATTAAGTTTCAAGACATGTATATTTTTGTCAAAAAATAGTCATTCATATATATGATTTATATTTGTCTATATATTTACACATACATATATATGTGTCATACATAGATACATATTTTTAGATAATTTTATAATATAGATGAAGTCATTAGTATAGAATTTTATTTATGTCATTATTTAAAATGAATGATAAAATATTTTGAATAAATATGCTTTTCACTTCTATTTTTTTTTCTCCAAACATGTTAAACTTTCTCATCCTAGATCAAAATTTTGAGAAAGTGATAAGGAGGTGTTAATAGCATAGGTATTTTATATTTGTTTGTTGTTGGAAATGAAAGCTTTGATTAAGATATATTTAACTATGTATGCTCTTGCTTAATGATGAGTTTTACTGATTTCTACCATCTAATTCCTTATCTTTGTATACCCTAGCTCTATCCATTTCTAGAATAATTCATATTTTTGATCAAATGATAATGATGTAGATGCTTATATGAAATATTAAAATCTTACCAACTATTTTCAAGTTTAGACTGCCATAACAATAAATGTATTAAAAAATATACATATCTACAACATCACTTTCAATATTTTGAAATGTTGAAGTTTTCTTTGTAACCCTTAAATAATTTCATGCTATTATATGTTATAATAGTTAAATGGAGCTAACTTAGAAATTATTACTAATCTTGTTAGACTATTAATTCGTAAAATGATATAAACTTTGATCCTTGATATGTACATTTCATATTAGTTAAAGAATAATTGAAAATATTACACTTAAAAAGCTCTTTGATTTCACATATATATTTATTCTTCTTTATTTCATAATATATAGGTTCTATAGGATCATTTCGATTTCTTAAGCTTTTTAGAAGACCGTGCGTATATACAAAAACTTCTCAATATATATAAATTGACTTGGATATTATTTTATTTATATTTATTTTTTAGTAAATAATGATATGTCTAATTTAATTGTGTAACTAAACATTGTATATTTCTTCCTTGCATGAAATGGGATGAGAATCACTTCCTCACACGTAGTAGTTGAGGTTTATGTCCTTCCCTATAATACACATGGATGGGATGATTTAGAATTTTAATTTAAAGGAAAATACTCTTATTATAAAAATTCATATAATTATAGAATAAAAATTGAATATTGAAAACAAAAAATTTAAATTATTTTTTAATGAAAAAAGAGTTCATAAAAAAGAGAATCTTCATGATATAAATCTATACCTTGAACTCTAATTTATTCATTTAAATTTAATTATTTAGAGAGCATTATAATGTGAAACTAGAATGTAAGTAGAAGTGTTAAGTGGAAGTTTATCCTTAAGAATTGGAAAGCTATCCCTCATATGGGTCACATGTCTCTTGGAAGTTGAAATACATTATTGAATAAGTATGTCTAAGGAACTTGGAAAATTAAATGAACATTTGCAATAGGGTTATTTTAGAATGACACTTTCCCTAGGATCATAACTTCTTGATTATACATTAAAATTTGAACATTAGATATACATTGGAAAACTCAAACTTGAACATAAGTGATGTACATGACAACACGTCAATCGTTACATCTAACATGTCACACTCCCACTTTATTACTTTTTCCCACCACAATAAACCCTCCCACACTATTACTTATATCGACCAACATTCAAAATAGTTAATAAAGGTCTAAGTATATTATAAACTAGAAACTTGTAAACATTATTCAAACTTGTTGTTCCAAGTGTTTAAATTCTTGTTTAAAAAGATTAGGTCATGTAGTGTCTCCTACTTCTTAAGTTAATTATCACATCATAGTTCCATAGTGTTGGAGCTTTCAATCCCTATACATCTAATAGTCCATATTACTTATGTTGTCCAACGTGTAAAACAACTAATGAAGATCTAGACACATTTCAAACCTTAACTTTTTAATTTTGTTTGTTAGTGACATAAACTTTTAGAAATAACTGATCCCAACTAACCAGGCCCCATAAAGAGGACCACATTTCCTATGATTTAAACATCACACCAAATACTTAAACCCATAATAACTTTACCACTACATCGTACACTCAAAAATAAAGGTATAAAAATCACATAAATATCTTATTTTAAGTCCAAAATTCTTATTTAAAATTAATATAAATTGTGGTAGAAAGTTTTCCAATCCCTATACATATTATTAGGGTCCTACATAAATATCCCTCCAAGTGGGTTGATTTAGTTATTTGTAAGGTGTCAGAAGTCGAAGTCGAAGTGGAGTCATTGTTTGTGATTAAATAATTGATGTCACGTCGACGTCCAAGGGGCCGGGGTTTCCCTTATTTTGTTATGTGGACCATGGGGATCATATACGCTAAAGAGGGAATATCGAATTATTAGGAGAGACTTCCAATAATTAGATCATTCCGTTACTACTTTAATGGTGGGATATTAGTTCGTTGCAATTATTGCACGGTCCAAGTAGCCACCCATTATATGCTTCTTAATTGTTAATAATGATTAAAGTAAAGTTTTTCTTCACTTTTAATTTTGCACATCATTAGTTGTGTGATACCTAGTCCCAATAGAAATTATTATGTGATGTTTCCTCGGAGAGTTTTGCAAATATCAATATTAATAAAATATTCATATTAAAATTAAAAAGAAAGATTAAATAAGAAGAAATTAGGTTCTTTTGGAAAAATTGGGTGTCTAGGATTATTCAGAAAGTATGAAATTTATCTATGATGTTGGTCTTATGGATTCAGATCTTAAATGTCCTCGATTTACTTAGTCTAATTGAAGCATATGCCAAAATATTATTTAGGTATGGCTTGATAGATTTGTTATTTCGTGTTCCTAGGATATTGTGGCAGGTTTCTCCTCACCTCTTTGTTAAGAGTTGGTTTAAACCACGATCCCACAATAGTGGTTTACACTTTCTAAGAGATCCTAATTTTTGCTGAAATCACATATTTTTAGAAAATATGATGATTCAAGCCTTGAAAAGTTCCATTTAAAGGATTCTAGTTGAAGAGGGTTTGATCAAACCACCTTAGATCAAACCCCGCTAGTTTTCAATCATACCTATAACGAAGTCTCCTTTACACCTATCAAAATGTTGATAGAAACCCACTTTTGATTTACCTTTTTGGGGATCAAATGAATTCATTTAAAATTTATTTTTTGTAAGTATGTAGTCCTTATTATAAGCTTCCCAAAAAGTATAATTTTAAATAAATGTAATTTGATCATTATATTTATTTTTTATTTCTTATGAATGTAGGTTTTTCACTAAAAATCAAGCTCTCTATTCTTCACATGCGAAAAAATAGTAGATTATAAAAAAAATTCTGAAAAATATATATGCACTAGATATTAATGTTTTTGATCCAACAAAAATAAATAAATTGAATTTCAATGTATATACAAAAAAAGTTATGTTTTAGCCAATAAATCATGTCTAAATTATAACTAGTTTGACTTTGAAACTTAATTAGGAAAAACATATTCAATGAAATGGTATGAACCCAATTCCATGCACTAGATATCATAGTTATGAATTTAAATTCAAAAAAAATAGAATTTTATCCTTCATAGAAAAAAAGTTATGTGTTAGCCAGTAATGCCACTCTTTAAAAATGGTGTTTACTGTTAAAAACTAGTATTCAAAGGAGATGCAAAAATAAATGCAATTTGATTCCAAAACTTTTGAAAAAAATATTTAGAATCTACAGACAAAATATCAAAAATCACTAGTTTGCATCATCTTTAAATTCCTCGTGGTTTAGCTGCTATAGGTTCCTGAAAGTGAAGATTTAGTTAAAAGAGTTCAGTTCAATGTTCAGTTTGACCAAAAAATGTAAACCAATATTTCACGTTAGTTGGGTCCTATTAAGGGTACATTTCATTTTAGGTATGAAATTATGTGGTTATCCCACTTAGATTCAAGGGACTACCTAAGAGAGTGGTGGGACAATAGTCTGACAAGGACAACCATGTTTTAGTAAACACACAAATGGATTAATGCAAAAAATAATGTAAAAGTTTAGAACTAGACTTCTTTTAGACACATTTTTAGGAAAAAAGAGTTTATCTCAAAAGAGTTATTTGTGGTGCATATTCTTATGGTTGTAGGTCAAATAGATGAAAACTCTTTCATGATAGGGCTCTTTGAGAGTAATGGAAAAAGATTTTAAATAGGGAAGATTTTTTTTGGAAACAAACATCTAGAGTGTAATGGTTATTGAAGAGGGATAGAAATAATGATGTTGCTATCAAGATTCAACCGTGTGGTTTTTTGAGTCAGACTCATTGACCCATGTTTCATGAGTAGTGGCTCACAAGAACCCATCTCTCATGATAATGAATGGTTCACTTAGCACTCATTGCATTTAGGTTATGCTCACAAAGGTGAAGCATTGTGAACCACTACTCATGAAACATGGGTCAATGAGTTTGAATAAAAAAACTACATAGTTGAGTCTTGATAGAAATATCATAATTTGACATGCTGTGGAAAATGCCTCCTACTTATCAAGGGATAGAAATACAAAATAATTCCATCAATCTATGCTCAGGCATAGGAGAAATAATAGAATCACTAAAATCTCTTCAAAAGATGGGGTGAAAAATTCATCGAATGAGGAGATTTATAAACTTTGAGTGAGATTTTCTAAATCACTTTGAGGAGATCCCACCTTTTGGAGGATTATGATAATCTTCTAAATATCTTCCTTTCTATCCTTACTAAGAGAGGCGTTAAATAAATGAATAAATAGGTTAAGGATGAAAAGGTCAAGGTTGTGACTTTCTCCTTTTTCACTTTCAAGGCTCTTAGCATCTAGATAGCTTTCCTTTGGCTTAATACTATTGGTAGTGTATTGTTGCCCATGATATTTCTTGGGTTTGGTAGAGTTCTTAAGGAATTGAACAACAATTTCATTATTCCCATTCCAAAAATAAAGAGGTGGCTTCTTTGGTTGATTATTTCCTGACTAGTCTCTGGGTATGTGCAAGATTATGATGGGCCAAAAAGGGGCAATATGATGGGTATGTGGCTGACGACTTTTTCTTACCCACAATTCATGAAACAAAAAGGGTTTTTAAAGGAGATTCTCAGATTTCTACAAATATAAATTATGTTTTAATTTGAATTTAATAAGTAATTATTATTCATTTTCTATTTGAATTACGACTAAAGTCCAAATTGATAGGCTGATTAAAAAACATCTATAGCTTTCAAACAGTATCACATTTTTTGAATCCAAAATATGTGTCACGTTCTATGCTTTACATACGATAGGATTAAAAAAAAAAATAGTTTCATGAAGTTTTGACCAAGTTAAGGTGGTCAGACATACAAGTTTTTTATATTTTTAAAAAGTTGTAATAAGAAAATCATAATTAATTATTTACTTGGAAAAAAAAATACAAAAAAAATGCATCACATTGGGACATGAGTCCTCTACTTATATATAAAATCTTATAAAAAAATATTATCATTTACGGTTAGGGTGGTTAGACAGACACCTACTTATTTTTTCCCTGAAATTTAAGTACTATTGCATTGAAATTTCAAATTTTCACCAAATAGATTTTTTTTCTTTAAACAAACCTAGTAGTTTAGAAGCTACATTCAATTTTCTATAGGTTCTATTCTTACTTATTTTTGAAATAATATAGATAACTTATTCAAATTTTTATGTCAAGTTGCCTAACTTTGAATTTTCTGAATTTTTTGCCACTTAAGGACCTGTTTTTTCCATGATGATCCTGCACATACCCCTCTACAACATAGTTTGCAAGATATTTTCCAAGCTATTGGCTCTCAAAATCTAACCTTTTATGTCAATGTTGATTTCCCCTAAGTAGAATGGATTTATCCTTGGTTGGAATTTTTTGGATGTTGTTATATCCATGCATAAAGTGCTACATTCTATGGAGAAAGAAAAAATATGATCTTCAAGTTGAAAATATTTGAAGCTTATAATAAAGTGTCTTGGGATTTTTTATTTGAGGTCCTAAGGAAATTTGGGTTTTAAGGAAAGTTGTTGTAGATGATAAAGGCTTGTGATATTGCTACCAATTCTTTTTTCCTCATTATGGGTAGTCTAGAGATTTCTTTAGAAATAGTAGAGGGTTGTGGTAAGGGGACCATATCTCTTTGCACCTCTTTATAATCCTAGATGAGGATTTAGGTAGGAACATTTTCTAGTTAGTTGCTACATGTGCTATCCCTCAGGTTTAAATCTACTTCTTTAGTGTCTCCCTCACCTCATTAATAGTTAATGGATTCTATAATTATATTTGGTAAGTATAAAGGAGGGGATTCATTACCCTCAAGATGATAGGATTTTAAAGAGAAAATATCCCTTGGTTACCTCAGGGATCAAAGTTCAGGTAATGAGATAGAGATTGAAGAGCATATGCACAACTTAATCAAATAAACACTAAGCTACAAATGACAAGAAAAATAAAATTACTTAATTATAGATCGATTAATGATAGAATTAAAATTTCTAGTTGTAGAGGAGGGGGACCAACCACACCAAGAAGTGACAAAGAGCCGAGAGTGGAAGGCTTCCCTGATATACCTCAAGTTGGACAAGTGTTTATTTTCAAAGATAAAGAATGAAGATCACTCTTAGTGCTTCTCACTCTACTAACCTGAGAGTTTTAGTGGGGCTAGACGAGCTGGCTTTTGGAACCCAAACTGTACCTCAGGAAGCTCTCTACCAGAGGACAACAACATAGATCAGGGATGACAATGTGGTGTGCTAGCATCTTGCAGGTGAGATGGCGTCCGTATAGATAGAAAATGCAAAAGGATAGTAAAAGGTACAATAGACTTGTAGACATTGAAAATGTCCTAATCAATGTCATACACTCGAACCAGATTTACTAACATCATTTCCTCTTTATCCATCCTCTTTTCACTTAATTAATTCAATTAGCCTAGCTAATTAATTAGTTGCATCATTTTTGTCTACTTGGCCTAATTAATTAAATTGGGTTAATTCATCTCTTTTCGTACTAACACTTATCTAATTAAATTAAATAGACCAAAATATTTAATTTAATCTCCTAAGTCATTTTATTTAATTAAATAACCCTAAGTTGTTTAATTAAATACCATTTCACCCCTCCCTTATTTATTAAATCATCTAATTTAATAAATATCTTTTAATTCCTCTAATTCCCTAATTGCATAAATTAAACCTTGTTTAATTAGCAATTAAACTAACTTTCCTCTAATCAAAGGGAATATTCCCATGGAATATTATTTATCCTTTTTTTGCACAATTAAAACTTTGTTTTAATTTATAAAATCATCTTTTTCCTCACCCTAATGGAATATTCTAAGGAATATTATCTCTCCTCCAATCAACTCACTTAGCTTCAAATGCAAATTAACCCTTTAACCTCTTTAGCAAGTTACCTTTGACCTGTGTGAGTAGGTCAAAAGTTTGTTTGTTTAAGGTAATTGTGAGCCTTTGATTAATTTTCATCTTGCATTCTCATCTGTTGATGAGAATCCATGATCCATGCCCCTCATCTTCTTCATCCTGAACCGTTGATTGAGCTTTTTTATCTCAACCATCCATTCTTCATTTGCTCTCCTATAAATAGGTCACTATTTGGAGACAAATGGATCCATCTTTTATTGCAAACTTATGCTGTTAAATTTATTGACATCCATACTCTCAATTTGCATACATTTAGTTTATTTTTAATTTGTTTTAGTTACATAATAGCTTAGAGCATCTATTAATGGCTTCCATGCATCCATTATAGTTTGTAAATAAATTAGGGTTTTTATCTTTTAGCTCATTTTTTAGCTTAGATTAGCTTAGAAATTGCATAATTAGATCATTTATATCATAAAATCATGGTAACTTAGCTTTCATCATGTTCATTTTGTGCATAATTTAGGTTTTTCATACCACAAACACCATGGTTTCATCGATTCTCTTCCATAAAATCGATTGAAACAAGCTCACTATCACGAGATTGGGAAAGGGTCGGTGGTCCACATCAATGTGACACCAATTCTTCAACAAGATAAAGTTTCAATAGATTAGAGTAGATGTTTTCTTTAAATCTTTCATAAATTTAACATGTTAGGTTTTTTGATAAAATGTTTACTTTCAATTTTGATTGATTGATCTTGTTGAGATTCGAGTATTGGTGGCTCCGTTATGCTTCAATTCATCATGGATCAAGCATAATTTGGCCCATACCATTCGCATTGACAAGACCTACTAATAGCTTAGTAGTCAAGGCTTGAAGTGCTAACTAAAATGATAAATAATAGAGTGACTAAAATGATAGAAAAGATGATATAGAAATGACAAGAATGAAGATGGTGGAAATGAACTCACGAAGGATCTAGTTCTCTAGCAAGCTTCACATGAACGTGTACCCTTGACCAAAGGCGCTCAAGGCCAATGAGAGAGGAATGAAAGATAACAACTATGGTAGAGTCCACCTAACCACAACAATGTCAAAAGTAGTCTCACAAGACACCAAGTTGCTACTTCTGTGGTAGATGTGAAGAATGTTGTGATCATTGGAGTTGTGAAGTTGATAGTGCAACAAGTAGCAAGAGTATGGAGTGAAAATGTGAAGCTGGAGTGAATGAATGTGTGTAGAAGATCAAGAATTTCCAAGAAGATGGATTGAATGTGAAAGATAACCATTTGAAGAAGGTTTAGTAGGGAAAGAGCCATTCAAAGGTCAGTAGGAAGGTGCAGGGGTGTTACGTTTCATTTCCAATGGAGAACATAACGCCTTTGCAGATTCTAGAGGTAGGAATCTTGTCAAGATGGTAGTGCACCACATAGACGTTCGTGGTCCATGCATGTGTCCTCGAAAAAAATTCCCCCATTGACACTAAAAACAAGTGCCAAGTGGATGGGGTACAAAATGAGGATGTGGAATTACTTAGTCAAATTTTATTTTTCTAAGGTGGAGGGTGTAAAAGGGTAATTAACGATAGGGGTACAAATTCTCTTCTATACACTAGCATATAGATATAAAGAGTTCCTAAACCACATATTTTACCCTCAAGAGGATTAACCCTTGGCTAAAGATGATAGCGTTTCATGGGGACATTTGCGCCCCACGCTGTTGTCTCTGGTAAAAAAGAGAATAAAATCCTTCAATCCGAAATGTCTAGCTTGTCAAACCTATACATCTGTGCACAAACAAAATTAGAAAAATGTTGGGGGCTATTTCAAGGCTTGCCTCATTCAAACCCCCATTTTGGTGTTTCCACCTCCACAAATAGCCAAATAGATAAAGATAAATACATGATTGAAATACAATACATGTGATAGAAACAAATCCAAAAAAAGAGGAGAATCCCTATCACAATTATAAAAGACAAGTGATAGAAACAAATCCTGCAAGGAGGAGAACCCTTATCATAAATAAGATAGACAAGATCAAAAATACAAGATAACAAGAGAGCATTACCAACACCCTGTGGCTCCCCTCTTGGTTTGATAGATGTAAGTTTGCGTGCAAGAGATCCTTGACTATTGTTTGAGGAAGAAATCTAGCAAAGCTTCACTATGAATAATGAGAGAGCAAGAAGTGAGGAGATAAAAAAGATAGAATGACTTGGTGTATAGGAGTGAATTTGCACCCCTTGTGTAAGTTCCCCTTTTGCATCCCCTCACCTTAGAAACTCAAACTCAAAGGTGAAATTACACATCGCCCATTTGAAATACATCCACTAGGAATGTGTTGTGTGTGTTAGTGGAGGAATTTTCATCAGGGATGCAAGTGCATTGTGCAGACGTCTGCATGGCGCGCTGTTACCCCTAATAGATTCCTACCTCTAGAGTATTTAGGGATGTTACACTCCTCATTGGGGATAAATTGTAACACCTTTGTGCAACCAAACGACCCAAAAATGGCTCCTTCTCTTCCATTTTGGTCTTCAAATGCATCAATTTCACTAACAATTCATCTCTTTAGCAATTTTGGGTCCTCTACACACTCATTCATTCAATCTATCACATTATCTCAAGCATTTTCATAACTCCATTGGGAATTGCAACAAGAAATCTTGTTACTCCATCAAATCCATCCTTGTATGTGTGCTACTACCATAGAAGCTACAAGTTTGGAGTCTTACGAGACCTCCCTTCATCACTGCTATGGATGTGTCAACTTTGCCAAGCTCATTATTTGCATTCTCCCTTCATTGGCCTTGAGAGCCTTTAGGTGGAGGTGGTATCACTTCATTTTCATTTTGTGGTTTGATAGAGTAGTGTAGCATCTTTCGTAGTGTTCAATACTCTCTTTTCTTCTTTCTTTTATCATACTTTCTACTTCATGGATTTTTTGGCTATCTGTGGAGGTGGAAACACCAAAGTGGGGGTTCGATTGAGGAAAACCCTTATACAACCCAACATTTTTCCCTCTTTCTTGTGTGTAGATGAATGTGTAAATGGAGCTCACTGGTGAACTGGAGCTTTAGTGAGTTGATATTCATCACCCTTTTCTTCATCCACTTGCTTTATCTTTTACGTAGTTACTTTTTGTACTTCATAATTCTATTTATCTTGTTAAAACTTGTTAGCTAGGAAGTTAGTAGGTTCTTTGGTGTTTTATATTGTACTTTACATTTTCTATCTGTATGGATGTCAGTGCACCAAAGAGATGCTAGCATGTCATGCTATCATTTGAAACCCATGTTGCCATCCTTGGATAGAGAGTTGTCTGAGGTGTAATTTGAACTTGAGGAATCGGCTCATCTAGCCCCATTTGAACTTTTAGATCTTTAGAGTGATATAAGCACTTGAGAGTGCTCTTCATTCTCAATTCTTATCCCAAACATCTATTAGCTTGAGGTAAGTTAGGGAAGCCCTCCACTCTTAGCTCTCCATGATTTGGAGCCTTGATGTGGTTGGTCCCCCTCTCTTACATTTTTGGTGAACTTGACGTGAACCATTTTGGTTCCGTTTGGTGGTGTTGAAGGCTCCTTTCCTCGTATTCTAGGATTATTGTGGGTGTGAGTGTTGTGAGGTTCCTAGCCTTCCAACATGACCTACGACCCCTAGTGGAATAGTTGGAAGGTTCCATAAGTGTCATAGAACAAAACCTTAATTGGGTCACTGTTCGATTACAAAACCTTTAGGGGCCCTATGAAAGTGTTTAGTGTATGCAATGACCTCCTTTCTACATCTTCCTATCCCCTCCATGTAGCTTGTGAGTAGTGCTCCTTGTATAACTTTCACCTTGCAGGACCTACTGATGGGTTATAATAGAGAGCCATCTCCTCTTTACATCCCCATGTGAATCAATAGGGACACTGTAGTAGATGTTCTTGTTGACCTGACATGTTGGGTGAATGTTATAACTAAGGAGATTATGTTAATCAATTTCTTGCATAAAGATGGATACAACACACCTAAAAGTACTATCCGTACATATAATGGACTTTCTATACCTCCCCTTAGTATCATCACCTTGTTGGTCCTTATTGGACCTAAGTTAGTAAACTTGCTCTTCGACATAATTCTAGGGTTCGAACTATTTAGAGTGAAATTAGGTATCCCTTGGTTAATTTCTATGAATTTAGTTCCCTCAATGGTGCATAAATGTTTGAAATTTATTCATGAGGGTTCAGTGCACGTAATTATGACATCAGCTATAAACCACTGGTTGCACATGGTAGCTATTCTTTGGATCACTTCTGGCTTGCACCCATTGGTCTACTTCCACCAAGGATGGACCTCTTATATTGAACTTATGGGAAGTACAAGAAAGGGCACTTAACGCCTAAGGTGACATAACCTCCATCTCCTTATGCCATCACACATAGGGCTTGTTTGAAAGCTGACAGTGATTCCACCATGGCCTAGAGAAGGGAAGAAGAGAAGAGCTCTCGAGGTTCCTCTTCCTCCTCTTCTATTGTCCAACCTGTTTCTTCCTCTCATCATGTTGTGGGGTCATCGAAGTCTGTTCCATGTTTGTTGGAGAACCCTATGGTGCCCACTTGGAAAATCCCAAGCATATTGCATTCAAACTTCCCCTTCTTCCCACAGTGTCTAGGCCTATTTGATATGGTAGAAGGAAAGGTCCTCATGGGGAATCCTCTATGTCTCGACCTCCATGGCATCCTATCACTCCTTCTCCTAAAGCAGTGAAGGGGAAGAGTCCCACTACTGAGGCGTTAGAGCCAACTCCTCCCGCTGTTACTCCAGCCTCCTCTCAGTCTCTTCCGCTTGTTAGAGTAATAAGGTATCTCACTTAATTAATTTAATCATATTGGTTAATTAATTCACTTATTACTTTAGGTTTGCTTAAGCTAAACTTAGGCACATTAATAATTAATTACTTATTTATTAATTATTAAGTGTGCACACTAGGGTTTTCCTTTTTAGGTTTTCTTTAGGGTTTTCATTATCTCCTTCATAAGGATTGATCTCATTGTAAATCATTACATTATTCAATAATCAATATTCTGGTTTTTACTTGCACATATTTGCTTTGAGGGTTTACAGAACATCTCTTCCTTTTGTTCTGAATATTTGTTGCATGTGATAGGTGATTGTATGCAGGTGATTATTGCGGACTGTGAAGTTGGTTTTTCAATTTCTACATGGTATCAGAGCTCTAGACCTGTGGCTTCTTGTTCGTTATTTGAATATATTCTCTCACATCATCTTTTTCTATGCAAGGGTTTCAAGCCAGGCATCTTTTTGTGGATCTGGGGGTACATAATTTTTTTGTGCATTTTTGGGAAAAACGGATGTCTCCATCGCATTCGAAGCGCCCAAAAACCCCAAAAATGCCTTTTGTTTCATTGATTTCGGAGAAATTTTCAAAAAAGGAAAAAAAAATTTAGCCAGAGAGGCCGTATGGCCTCCCCAGCTCGCTTCCCACGACAAAAATAAAAATAAAAGTAAAAAAGTAAAAAAAAATGCAAGAAATCCTGCGCGGCTAGTTCAAATAGGTCTGCCGCCATCTTGCCACTCGGCGGTCTCCCAACAGCCACTGCTTGCTCTTTCACCACTGGTGTTCACAGCCTAAGCACCACCCTCCACTGACAACTCTCCCCTCCACCGCTCAGCCGGTCTTCCACCCACTCAGGCTCCAAGTGGCTTACCCACGGTCTTATCGGTGACTGGGGGCCAGTTCCCAGCCTTGCTAGGAAGTCCGCTCCAGTTGTCGGTCATATTGTGACCAGGAGTGGTCAAGCTAGACCCTAAGCGCCAGGGGAGGTCATATGCGCAATCGAGGGCCAAAGCAAGGGGGCCAAATTCTTGCTCTGATTTAGCATTAAAAGTGCCTTTTATAGGCCTTTTTTTCATTTTCTCATAACTTTTGCAAATAGAGGACTTTTTCGAAAATGAGATATTGTCAGAAAGATGGTTCGACACTCTTTCCAGTGGTGGAGTTTTGATTTGTTGATTTTTCAGTTTTGATGCTTTTTTCACCTGCCAAAGCCAAAAGTTGTTGTTTTCACTCTGGGAGGCGTAACTTTTGCGTCTTGGCGCCATTTTGGGAAAACAAATAGGTGTTGGAAAACTAGTTTAGTGATCTACATAGATCTCAAACTTTTTTTTTTAGATTTTTTTACCAAGTCTATGATATTCCTTTTTGATCTCAGCCTTTACCTTTTCAATTATTTTCTTGGGAAGTGTGTAATCAAGCTATTTTTTTGAGATCAACAAGCATTGTTTTTTTATTTGAGAGTATATATTGCTATTTTCTATCATGGATACACATAATATTGCACCGCTTACTCCATTCAACTATTTTGGTTGGAAAAAACAAATGGAGATTCATTTGAATCACAAAGGGTTGTATAGGGTAACCATGGGTACAAAAATTGAACCTACAGGTGCTACTGAAAAGAGAAAGTGGTTTAATAGATGTGATGAAGCTTATGGTACTTTATGTCTGTCTCTTTCATCTGACTTGATTTTTCATATTGAGTCTTGCACTACATCGAATGAGATATGGACTACTTTGGAGTCTTTGTTTGGGAAGTAGGATACTATGAGAGGGTTTCAGTTAGAGAATGAGCTTATTGGCTTAAATCCTAGGGTTTTTGATAGCATCCAGGAGTTTTTCACCAAACTCAAGTCTCTTAGATTGCAATTGTCACAGTGTGGTGTTTAGAAGGAAGACTCTCAGTTGATATTGCCCATTCTTTCTAAGCTTGGACTAGATTATTCAATTTTTGTATCTACCTTTTATGCCACTAGGGATGCACTTGGTATGAGATTCACTATGCCATCTCTTGATGAATTTTCTTCATCTCTCACTTAAGAGCAAGCTAAGTTAGCTAGCATGGGCACAGTGAAACCTTCTTCATCATCTCAGGCACTCATTGCCTCACAGGAGCCCAGAGATCAGAAGGATTCTACAGGAAAAGGAAAGAAACAAAAAAAAAGGATTCCAAACCTTAGGAGCAACAAAAGGAGTCCTTAGATTCATCCTCCTCTTCTAAGGGGAAATCATGTAGGAAGGAGAAGCATCTATGTGCATATTGCAAGAGAGAAGGACATGTAGAACATAATTGCTACAAGAAGGACATTGATGAGCTGAAGCATATTCTTTAGAAACATCAGATTGATTTGCCTTCTAAGATGTCTACATCATCTTCTTCTCCTCATTCTTCTTTTTCAGAGCAACATGATAGGGGCATATATGGTTTACATACTTTATTAGATATGAAGGGACATGCTCTTTGTGCTTCTTTAGGTATTGGATCATGAAGATGGCTTCTAGATTCAAGAGCATCTCATCATATGTCATCTTCACAGTCTATGTTCACTTCCTTTGAGCCTTGCACTATGTCTCCTATTTTTATGGGAAACATTACTTACATGAGTGTTACAGGGAAGGGGTCTATTATTTTTGGGGACAACTCCTTTTAGGATGTCTTGTGTGTCCCTCACTTGAAAAACAACCTTCTTTCCATTTATTAGATCACATGTGGAGGCACTAGGAGATCTGTGGAGTTCACACCTGATTTGGTTATCATCAGAGACTTGGAGAGTAGAGCAGTTATCGCTACTGGGATAGTGGATCACTCATCCCAGTTGTATTCCTTTACTAATTTTTCTATTGATGGTGCTTTTGTTCCTACAGCTATTCCTCACACTTCTAGTGTGAATCATCATTCATAGGATACATTTGGCTTCTTGAATGTTAGTGTTCTCACTTTAGACCCAGTTCTTGATCCTTCTATTTCACCTCCTATTGTAGTTGTTGATACTTATATGACTACAGATGTGGTTTCTTCTGTTTCAGTGCAATAGGACATTGTTGATCATTCATCTTTGAAGGTTTCTATTCAATCTTCACCTACTTTGACTTCTTCATTTTTTGATGTCACACCTGCTTTTGTGGAGACATCTTGGGCTACACCTACTTCACCTTCAGAGATTGCATTCATTTGGCCTCTTCCCTCTCACTTCTTTCAGGAGATACAATTTCTCCAGTTATTTTGGAGCTACTTCATTCTAGGGGGGATATGTGGTCTCTTCATTCCTCTCTTCTAGGGGGGTTCATTCATGTATCTTTGTGATGGATGTTGTCCTTGGGGGGTCTTATGGAGTCCTCTATCTTTCATCACTTAGTTGTTAGTTTGAATTCTATTTTGGGGAGGAGTTTTGTTCCCATGTGGTTTTCTCCTTTACTCTATTTGATTTAGTTTGCATTGCATTTGTGCATGGGTACTTGATTAGGCCTTGTTACCAGGACCCATCTTTGCTTTCATGCACCTTTTCCTAGTGTTTTAGCTACTCCCTAAGTTCATCTTAATGGGGGGGGGGGTGTTAGAGTAATAAGGTATCTCAATTAATTTAATCATTTGGTTAATTAATTAAGCCACTTATTACTTTAGGTTTGCTTAAGCTAAACTTAGGCACATTGATAATTAATTAATTATTTATTAATTATTAAGTGTGCACACTAGGGTTTTCCTTTTTAGGTTTTCTTTAGGGTTTTCATGATCTCCTTCATGAGGATTGATCTCATTGTAAATCCTTACATTATTCAATAATCAATATTCTAATTTTTGCTTGCACATATTTGCTCTGAGGGTTTATTAAAAATCTCTTCCTTTTGTTCTGAATATCTGTTGCATGTGATAGGTACTGATTGTATGCAGGTGATTCTTGGGACTATGAAGTTGGTTTTTCAACTTCCACAGCTCTTGCTCCCATTCAAGAGTCTCTCCCTCTATTGAAAATGACCATGATGGATAGTCTGATGCTTGAATAGGAGCCTTCTGTTCCATCTCATCTTCTGGCCTCTGGCTCTTGAAGTTGTAGAAACTACCTCACATATGAGCACAAGCATTGGAGAAAGGCTCTAACACATGAGCATGCCACTCTATAGAGGAAGGAAGGGGAATCAACCTCCCCTGCTTTAGGGCCTACTATTGTGACCTCTCCTGTTCCCTTTTCTTTGGTTTGATCAAATTTGGTTTTGCTTCTAGCTCTTGTTGCGAGCATAAACACCCTTGACCCTCAAAAGGTGTAGGTATTTATTGCTCATTCAGTTGAGCCCCCTCTCTTGATTTCCCTTCTAGATGTCCCATCATTCTCTAAGCTTGTGGACATGCCAAACACCTTAGTAGTGTTCATTGTGGTTTTATCCTCCTCCTCGACACCTTCTACCTCATTTGTGGGGGTCTCACACCCTCTAACAAAGCAAAAGGTGGAGAATGGCCCCACTATCAATGGGGATCAAAAGAGGAGTCCACCCTCGTCAAAGAGTGCTTCTATGTTAGCATGCACCATCCTTGTGATGGAAGAATACTCGATGTCCCCTAAGTTTTTCATTTCTCCTGAGTCACTTGATGAGCCTACCAGTGAATATTAGGCACCACCTCCCTCGTTCATTGAGTTAACACATGACACTCATGTGGGGTACATGTTTTACTCTTTGGATGAGGTCTCGATCCTGTTAGCGCTTTTTGTGAAATCGCTGCTCCACAAGAACTGAGTGGAAGAGATCCTAAAGATCCCCCTTCCTTGGCTCTTGTTGCGAGGGGTCAGAGGGTTCCCTCCTTAACATTCCACCACTACAAGCTCGTCTACCTTCCTCGTATAATGATCTAGATTAGGAAGCAATTGACCCTCTTGGTCGGTGAATGTTAGGGGGAAACTCTTCTTTACCTTTATATTAGGTGTTTGTTTGTTGTGATGTGTTCCCCCGTGCTTGCATTATGTGTCCCTAGATGACCCTTGTCACCCTTGTAGGTGCTTAGATATAAGAGTGATTATGTGTCATAAAACTTCCTCTATTTGTGGCATCATTCTTCCTCTATTATATGTGTTGATTTTTGGAAAATTGAGGATGATGCAAGGTGTTGGGGGAATTTAGGCTTCCCTTCCATGTTGACCTAATTTTTTATTTTTATTTTGTCTTCTCGTGCATTCTTCATATGGTATGATATAGTAGGGGGTTGATGGAAATTCATCTATATACTATTACTATACTTATATATATATATATTTATGAGCAACTCTGACCCTGAAATATTATATCTCCCCTATGCCCTTTGTATGTGATGTCATTGTCTCTTTTTGTGGTGCTTTTATCTTTCTCTCTTCTTTTCTTAAGTTGTGATGTTGTGGTGCTTATGTGTTGTCCCTTGTGTGCACGATAATATTTCCATGGTGACATCTCACTATGTCCTATGGGCCACAACATTACTTTTTCATTCTTTCTTTTCTCTCCTTAGGATGCCACATGCCTTGTGTTCGAAATGCACCATCCTAAGGGGGGGTTATCATATCAACCTTTATTTTCAGAAAATGCATGGTAGTCAACAAATCTTTTCTTGAAAATATTTGCAAACTTTTTCAAAAATTGCATTCTCAACTTGGAACCCTAGAAAAATGTGTTTCCTTCATCATGGGTTTGCAAAGAAAGAAGTTGAAGAACTTTCCTCCAGGGCGGGAGTGATATTTCCTATGGGAGAAGCCTCAACCTTCTCCTTGTGAGGGGGAATTTTCTTCCTTTCAAATTCCTTGACGAAGTGAGCATCTTTTGAAAGGATTCCTTGATGTTGAATTGATTTGTAAAAGACATTCTTGCACTTTCAAACAACACGTCCCTTGAGTGGAACCCTCTTCTTTTAAAGGGTTCCTGAAGGACCCCTTTGAAAGATCTTCCTTCAATGTTTTGACTGTCTACATGACTATTTTTCTATTTTCCTGCATGGTTTCCTTTTTCTTTTTGACATGTTTTATCTATGGATTAACATGTTGCTTTGTCGTGCCATTTCACGCCCTCCATTTTTGAGCTCGCCAAACTGTGGTCTACTTCTTCAATGGTTTAGGTATACATTTCTAACTCTTTAATCTACTTTACTGAACACTCATCAATATTCATGCTGGCTAAAGTGGGGGAAAAATGTATAGGAGCAAATTTGCACCCCTTGTGTAAGTTCCCATTTTGCATCCCCTCACCTTAGAAAATCAAACCGAAAGGAAAACTTCTACATAACCCATCTGAAATGCATCCACTTGGCACATGTTGTGTGTGTTGGTGGGGAATTTTTCTCAGGGATGTGAGCGCAATGCGTGAACATCTGCACAGTGCGTTGCTGTCCTTGACAAATTCCTACCTCTAGAATTCATAGGGACATTACACTCCTCATTGGGGATGAATTGTGATGCCTCTGTGTGACCAATCGACCCAAAAATGACTCCTCTTCCATTTTGGTCTTCAAATGCATCAATTTCACTAACACTTCATCTCTTTAGCAATTCTAGGTCCTTTACACACTCATTCATTCAATCTATCACATTCTCTCAAGCATTTTCATAGCTCCATTGAGCATTGAAGCAAGAAAGCTTGTTACTCCATCAATGCCATCCTTGTACATGTGGCTCTACCATAGAAGCTATGAGTTTGAATTCTTACGAGACCTCCAGGCTTCATCACTGTTGTTGTCGTGTCGACTTTTCCAAGCTCATTGTTTGCATTCTCCCTTCATTGGCCTTGAGAGCCTTTGGGTGGAGGTGGTATCACTTCATTTTCCTTTTGTGGTTTGAAAGAGTAGTGTAGCATCTTTCGTAGTGTTCAATACTCTCTTTTCTTCTTTCCTTTATTGTACTTTCTACTTCGTGGCTTTTCTAGCTATCCGTGGAGGTGGAAACACCAAAGTGAGGGTTTGACTGAGGAAAACCCCTATATAACCCAACATTTCCCCCTCTTTCTTGTGTGTAGGTGAATGTGTATGTGGAGATCACTGGTGAATTGGAACTTTAGTGAGTTGATATTTTTCACCCTTTTCTTCATCGACTTGCTTTATCTTTTATGCAGTTACTTTTTGTACTTCATAATTTTGCTTATCTTGTTAAAACTTGTTAGCTAGGTAGTTAGTAGGTTCTTTGGTGTTCTATACTGTACATTGCATTTTCTAGTCGTACAAACACCAATGCACCAAAGAGATGCCAGTGCACTACACTGTCGTTCCAGAACCAGGCTATTGTCGTCAGAAAAAGAGTTGTCTAAGGTGTAGTTTGAACTCGAGGAACCAAATTGTCTAGCCCCATTTGAACTTTCAGATCTGTAGAGTGATAGAAGCACTTAAGAGTGCTCTTCATTCTTGATTGTTATCCTAAACACCTGTTAGCTTGAGGTAAGCTAGGGTAGCCCTTTTCTCTTAGCTCTCCGTGACTTGGAGCCTTGGTGTAGTTGGTCCCCCTCTCTTACAAAAGGTGAGTGAGAATGAATGAGAACGAGAGTGAGAAATTTAAGGATAACAAAATGATTTAAGGTTTATAAATGCACCTTAAAATCATTTGTTTTATAATAATAATAATGCAAAAGAGTATTCAAAGAAAATACTCAAAAGTACTTGCGTTCATGTCTGAGGTGCCAGTTCAAGCTGAAGTGGCATCAACTTGTCCATGTATATGTGTGGCACTTACATAAGTTTGCAAAAGAAAACGCAAGGCATAATAATTTGCTTAGGGCATAGAGTGCTTTTACTTGGCTGTAGGGCATACATAAATGGAATTGTTTTATTTGTAAAACAATAGAAAAAAATGCAATGTTTCTCTTATCGGCATTTGCTAGACTTAGGGTAAAAACCCTAAAGCAAAAAAAAAAGATGACCATTCATTTCATTTTACCTTTTTAAGCTTTTGGAAGAAGCTGAAGCATTGCCACTAGGGTTTGAAACTGAGAGCGTTTTCTAATGAATTACAAGGCTGTATAGAAGCATCAACCTGTATTTTGTTGGTTTCCTTCATGAAACACACTGGTAAGTCGTTTATTGATAGCAAAGATGGATACCAAAAATTCTCTTCATGAATTTTCTAAGCCTCACAAGTCATGGCAACCTGTATCTTTTCTCACCCATCCTGTTTGCTTTTCTTTTCTGTTTGGTTTTTATGCTTCTGTTGGCCAAATATCAAAGCTTCTAGAGCCATCAAAGACAAGGTCTTCATGCAAAAAGTGGAATGGAAAAACCCAAAGAAGGTAAGACATTTTGGCATATTATACTGTATTGATATTATTTCATGAAAAAGAACCAAGGCCACAGGCATTCTGAATAAATATAGACTACAAGAAATGTGGCTTTGTTTTTTCTCCTCTGTAGCTTTTGAGATTTTCTTTGTAAACATAGGAGACAGCCCCATAGTTGTGGGTATTCTTAAATTGTAGTTGTATTAAAAATATTGTAGGGTTTTAAAACCCTAGTCCTCTATTCTTGATAGGCTTTCTATTCATTTTAATTGCCCTACATTTGTGTATTATGAGTTTGAAACTTAGCAAAAACCCCAAAATAGGTCACTGTAAATTATGAATAAAACAATCTTGTTTTCTTGTGGCTGAAAACTATGTTTTCAACCCCTTGCATTTTTGGTATTCTTTAAACATTTCTAGAAATGTTATATGTATCTTCTTTTTTTCTATATGGGAAACTCTTGACATATTCCTTACAAATGATGCTTGCAATGGAAACCCTTCCTAGGCTGAGGGTTTACTGTAGCTTCTCCATCCTTTTTAAATCAAATGTTTTGGGTTTTCATACCATTTGGGTTCCTTTACCTTACATAATGAGGATTCTGAAATACATGTCTTTATTCCAAAATTACTACTATAGGAAACCACCTCCTTTAAATACTTGACAATTTCCATGCCTTGAATTAGAATGCCACTCACAGTTTTATTCCATGAGTGTACCAATCTACGCATTCCATACCATGAGTTTGCACTGCCACTATGCTCCAATATCATTTGAAATTTGTTTGCATTATATAATAGTGTAGAACATAATGATGATTAATAAAGGAAGCCTATCATGATAGAAAGCATAACATTGTCTCATGAAGTAGCAAAGATAATAGTATAATTGCAAGATATTAGTCCTTATATTGTATGGTTTCTCTTCAAAAGCCAATTGTAGGAAATTTCTTTGTATTCTTTCCTCGTTCATTTTCTTATTCACTGTTCCATCAAAGATTGTGTTGGGTAAATATAGAGGCATCTTAGAGAAACCTCCAAGAATAGTAGCACCTTCGGTAACTTTAATTTCTTCAGGTTGCCTCAAAGACACATACAACTATGTCCTAAAGTGGAAATAGACATAGTTTATTTCCCACATTGATCCTTCTGAGAGAAGCACA
>VDFB02114905.1:0-30199 GCA_007258455.2 Sequoia sempervirens
TTTAAAGATAGATTATGGTCTTCACATCTCTGTAAGACTCTCCTGATATTTTCCAATGCTTCATTAAAATCAGCACCATAGGTAGTAAAATCATCCATATAAATCTCTATGCAATCATGTGAGATATCTGAAAATATGCTAATGACTGCCCTCTGAAAACTTGTAGGTGCATTGTATAAGCCAAATGGAAGTACTGATTAGGCATAAGTCCCCCATGGATAGGTAAAGGTGGTCTTCTCTTGGTCCTGTTGTGCAGTTTTTGCACACACGCCCCACTTGGAGTAGGGACCCTCTTTTTCGGATGTCTTTTGACCTTTGGCTTTATTGGACTTGTCTTTTGGGGTCTTGGCACGTTGGTCTTGTTGGCTTTGATCTTGCCCTGAGGCTTGAATTGGCTAAAATTGAGTTTTAGGCAAAGTCCGGGTTTTGGCCTGAATCCGAGATTTTCCAGCTCCGGCGGATTTTCCCGAGCCCTGGTTCATTGTCTGGTCATCGCTGAATTTTCCAAATCCGGGTTTCCGCCTGAATCTGGGATTTTCCAGTTTTGGTGGATTTTCCCGAACTGCGCTAAAATCCCAAGCTTTGTTAAAGTCCCGGTTTCTACCTTTTTGCGAATTTTGTGTCCATCCGGATTTCCGCATGTCTTGGGATTTTCCGAAATTCCTTCCTGGGCTCAGGTTTCCGGATTTGTCAGACGCGTCTTGTCGCTCTTTAATGCTTGCAGTACCTTTGCTCAGACGAGTATGGGGATGGATTTAAATTCTTTTAAGTGTCATTTTAACTTCATCATTCACTTGTTTGCTGCCTTGGCGTCTGAGTACTTCCTCCATTCGAGCTTTGAGTATTGATCTTGAGCCGCTTGCGTGTGGATTGTCTGGAGTGTTGATTAAGGTTTTCATTGCTTGGGCGTGCTTGCTGCGTGGTTGCTTCTTCAAGTTCGAGTTTCCTCTGGGATAATCCATGGTAGGTTATCGATGGCCCCTCTTATTTGTTGGCGTGATGATTGAGTTTTTCTGTGTTGAATGATTATCATTTCGGGTCGGCCCATGTTTGGTCACGATTTTCTTCTTTTAGGGTTGGACCCATCTCTTCGTGAAAACCTCATCACCCACGCCACGTATGCTTGTATTTATCCATTAGATGACAGGTGCGTCCGTTTGGAAGGGGTTCTGGGTGAGATTGTTTGCCCTCTTAGTGCGTAATTTGCCATATGCGAGGTTAGGGTTTTCTTGGTGCTCGGCCTAGAGTAATGGATTCGTTATGATTTTCCATTCTTGCACTTGTATTACACTGACCCCTGCCTTGTGAGGATTCGGAGCGCTCTAGACTGATCTTCATAGATGATATTTTAAACCTTGAGCTTACCCTGGTTTTCATGGTGGGGGGTTGTTCATCAAAATTAGGGCATCGTTGTTTTGCCATGAGGACTCGTCATTTGAGAGCTTTGAGAACTTGAATCATTTGCATTCTGAATTTTGTTGATTAGCGTCAATTTTGCGACCATTAGAATCCAGGTAGAAAAGATTGCATGATCGTTTGATTAATAGTTCGCGTGTCACCGATCATCGGGTTTCTAGGGTGTCCGCGGAATTCCTGCGCACCCAGATTTTCCAGGTTTTGGTTGATTCCGCGGGGCGTAACGATTTCCGGAGTACTTCGAACTGTCCGCGAAAATCCGTTTTGTCTGGACTTTTCCGGTTTTCCTGTCTGGTTTTATTTCTTTCAATTTTCTTAAGATAGGATTAATGGAGTAAATGCTAAATGCTTATTTCTTATTGCTAATAACTGAATTTCATGATAATCTTATGATATTTTGTCGGTACTAACGCTTTGTTTCACTAATGATGTCTTGGCAATAGGAATCCGTCTGGGTCGGATTTCTCCGAAATTCTGCCCCCACTGGATTTTCCCGGTTTTCAATGTTTTCCCGGACTGCTGTATTTTTCCGGATCTTTAAGAATTGGCGATTTGTGATAGTTTTTAATTGCCTTATATGATTTTATGCTAATCCTTTGGTTGGAATATGTACAATAATTGAATACTCATGATGATCTTTTGTGAGTGCAGGCTGAATCAAGCAAGGCTGCAGCGGGAAAGTCCAAGGGTGACATGTAGGGGTCCTCCATCTCAGAGGGAGAAAGACTAAGATTGGACATCAGGAGTCAACTTCCTAAGAGCAAGATATCTTTCGTGTGGTCTGAGGTGTCTGATACCAATGTGGGAGCCTGGAGATACAAGGAGTTCAAAGAAAGAACAGCTGAGAAGAACCTGTCAGTCCTAAGGAATGGAATGATGAAGTCCAGACTGGTGCATGTGGCCGGGTTTCCTCCTGCAATCCAATGCTATGAGTTGATTTTAGAGTGTGCCCGACAGTACGACTTCGACACACAAAGGGTTGTCAGCACTGAGGGAAGGGTCTTGGGAAATTTCAGTCTTGCTTCTATTGCCCAAGCCTTTGACATGCCGGATTTTCCTTCTGTGTGTGCTTTGAACATGGTCTTGGCTAAAACATACTATGAGAATGAGCCAATCAAAGCTCAACAAATGATTAATGCTTGGTTGGAAAAGCCAAAGTCGCACTATTCCAAACTGCCCAAGCAGTTGCATAGAGTCAAATTCAGGTCTGACATTTATGATACAATCACATTCCTAAGTAGGGTGGCAAGATTGAAAAGTGTCAGAGTACTGGAGAGTTGGATGGTCCATGTGATCACCAAAATTGAGCAAGGAACCAACTACCATTGGGAAGGTCTTATCAGCACCATAATTGATAAACAACTGAGGGATGTCCTAGAAACCAAGAGATTCACCATGTCCTCTTACGTCATGTATGTGTTGGCAAGATTCTACCCATACAGGGGTTTGAATCCACGAGGGACATTTGGACAGGACATAATCTATGAGATCTATCTGGAATTGCACCTAGGACATGGAGATTACAGAAGGGCTAATGATGCATTCACAATGCATATTACTAGGATGCTTCAGAATGCCGAGCATGTGAGACTGTTAGATGGAGCAAAAGGGTTGATAAAAAATTATGGGGCCTGGTTCATTCAATTTCCCACCTTCACCTACATTAGAATTGATGGATGCCCGGCTGCTCCATATAGGTTACCTCGGTATCCTAGTGATCACATTGTGTTATTGGAGATTGTGAGGCAAATATGTGAGTTTGATGCCATAGTCAAAAAGGAGAAGCATAAAACAGGTTTCGGTGGGGATTTCCCTCTTGGAATTGGCGTAGCAGAAGTGTGCCCTTCCATTCAATCAGCACACACCACAGGAGATGAATTGGCAGCATATGGTCTCTCCTTCCACTCCAAGAGAACAAACTTTGATATCACCGGGGAGGCACAGAAGAAGGCCACCAAGGAATACCGTCATAAAGATGACCTAGAGGACTATTGGGCCAACATCAAAGATGATCTTGAAGCAAGAAAGAAGAGGTACTCTAGGCTCCCTGTTGATGTGATCAGACAATACAATGTCAAGCTAATCCCGGACCAACTGGAGGATGATGGAAACCTGGTACAAGATCATGCCTATGAAGCTGTTAAGGATAGGTCAATCGGGGAGATCAACTGGAATGAAGATGAGGTCACAGAGTTGGAGGACCTAATGGCCCCGGTTATGAAATTTACCACTTCTTGGTTGAAGCATAAGGTTTGGGAGCTGGAAAGTGAGAAGGTGGCCTGTACCTTCAATTTAATGGGAAATCTCAACCCAATGTCTACTTCAGAAGAATCCAGGGATGATGACCCCAAAGGGAAAACCAAAAAGAGCTCACCTTTCAAGATAAAGATTAGAAGCCCTAAGGAAAGTGAGCCGGAACCGAAAAGGAAGCCCAAGGGAAAGAAAAGAAGTAGAGCTTTGAAGATAGGCAAGTCCTCTGATGAGGAAGGGTTGGAAAAAGTAGAAGAAGATGATGTTCCTCCACCACCAAAGAAGACCAGAACAACCAGGGCTTCAAAGAACAAGGTTCAGGATACATCAAAAGATGAGCCTCCTATTGTTGATGTAGAAAGTTCAGGGGAGAAGACCAAGGTTTATATGAGGAGATCAAGGACTCCTTCTCCTAAGGAGGTTTCGCAAAAGATGGACCCTTCTCCGAAGATGCCGGTTGTGGAGCCATCTAAGGCTGCTTCTCCTCCACCAAACGTGCCTGAGTAGGAGACTCTTGAGGAGCATGAAACCAGTGGGGAGGCAGAGCCATTCAAGGAAGGGGAACTCTTTGGTGTGGCAGAAGAACTTGGAGTTGAAGAGGTAGAGAGGCACCCTTCCCCATTAGTGCAATATGAGGATTCTCCAGCAAGCAGCAGAGGCCACGAGTCACCTGAGAAGGAGAACATCCCAGTTAGAACCCCATCACCGGTGCAGGAAGAAGATATTGAGAAGGGTGACCAAGGTGAGCAATCTCCTGAGAAAAGAAAGGATGAAATTCTAGAAAAACAACAGGAAGAAGCAAAAACAGAGGAAATTCAGGTAGAACTTACAGTCCCGGATTGGCTTGAAAAGGAGATTACAAGGAAGAAACAGGTGGTTGTTGAGGACACTCTTTTGGATTTGGATGAGATGTTGTCCAAAATTTGCAAAGGTAAAAAGAAGAAGGCAGCCAGGGTAGTTTCAAGAATAGAAAGAGATGAGGTGAATAACAGAGTTATCCACATTGCCACCCCTACTACAGACAAGACAAGAGAAGATGTCACTGGTGAAGATTATAATGTGCAAACTATTAACCTTGGACCAGCATCTATAGAGTAGGATATAGAGGAGTATGAAGGGTCTAGTGCTGTGATAGTTGATAGATTAAGGAAGGAGACTCGGACCAAGCATGAGCTGAGAAAGGAGAATGAGAGACTTAGGAAATGCTTGGAAGAGGTTATGAAACCTCTGCAATCTCTCCACCCATCTTCCTCTACTACTCCTGGTCGCTTGCCCAAGGAAACTATTTCTAAGATTGAGAAAATGAAAGCCTCTGCTCAAACTACAACAGATTGGTTGAAGGATGTGTAGGAAAAAGGAGATAGTGCAATCAAGGATATCCTTTCAGTTGGGAAAGATGCAGTCCGAACCAAGGAGTTATTGGAGCATGTGATGTCCCAGGACAAAGAAGACATTGACCTTCTACTGCAGAAATCTGAGGTCATCATAGAATATGGTAAAGATCAGTTGGTTACAGATGGGATCCTTCCTTCCTCCAAATTAAATGAACCTTAGGAATGGTTTGAGGCTCTGCGGTGTGAGAGCCATGAGAAGATCTAGAAATGGAAAAAGAAAGGCGATGGATGGTGACTTGGTGAGGTATCTACTTGAGGGTTGCATTGCATTTTTGAAGTTATGGTAGCGAGAGAATGGCTCCTAAGTACGAGTGCGGAACAAGCGGAAGGAATGGTGGCGTGATGTTTATGCTCGGACTCGGAGAAAATATTATATGAGGGCACCAGTTGGATAATGGCGTAGCAACATACTGCAATGCGGTAATGGATAAATATCAAACACATAAGGATGATTGGAATAAGACTGTTAAGCAGTCAAAGGAGGAGATTGACTCCATTAAATGCAGACTTAAGGTTTTTCCTTTGCCACACAATCCAAAGTGGATTTGAGGATAAAGGATGCGTTAGGCCAAAACAAAGGATAAAGAGTATTTAATGCTTGTCTTGAGATTTGTGCTTCCCTATTATTATAGGGCATGTATTGAACCGGACTACATTGGGGATTGTGTCTAGGTCAACCTTGATGATATATCAGCATTTAATGTGTGCCTTATTTTGAATTCCTAAGGCCGACTTGTTTTGGCTGTTTTATTTTGTAAATGTTTGGTTGGGCCGACATGTCTTAAGAATTTGCTTTAAAGGGCATTCTTGCCTCATTGTAAAGGTTAGCTAGAAAATAATAGAGATAAGTAAGAGCAGAAAAGAGCTAGAGTATCTTGTAGTAGAAGAAGTAATCGGTTTCTTGAAGCAAATATTGTAACAGAACAGTGGAATTGCTGCAGCATTTTGGTGATCTAATACAATAGAAGGCATTGTGGTTTTCCTGGTGAAATCTCTTGTGTTGGTTTATCTTGCATGGTTCTTGTTGTTCCATCTTTCAAATTGCTTAAAGATTTAGGGTTTAGTGTTGAGAATTAGATTAGTGTGGTGAATGATGTTCATGATTTCATATTTGGAATGTTTGTAGCAATCTCCGGTCTATACTCCCAGTAACTATCTGATTGTAGTAGGCTGGCGAAGTCAACCTGGACCATATATTTGTTTGTGCTTAAGTTCGATTGTGGATGAATATCTATGATTTGAAAATCTAAATACCTCAGAAGATTGCACCATTCTTGTGATACTGCATTGTGGGTTAAGCAGGAATTGGTTACTTGAGATTGGTCCATTCCAGATATCTGTCATTTGCATTGCTCATTCTAGGAACAGTTTAGATCTTATCATATCCTTGCACCCTTATCTTTTGCTATTTCTTTATTATCCGGTTAGATTTAGGATTTGAGATCATCATATTGCAAAATCACTAAATAGAAGATACAGTTTGCTTGTAGTAAGGTCCGATTGTGATTACCAACATTTCACATTTTATCTGAGTTGTTTATGCATTGTCATGACCTGACACCCAAAGAGACCTTGGGGTGATTTTCAGTAATTAGTTGTTGAAAATAACCTTTCAAGAGAGGTAGAATATCATTTTATATCCGAGTTGTAATGCGGAAAACATCATCAACATATTCCTAGGTCTACTTGGTTAGTCTCTCATGAGACCTAGAAGAGTTGTAATATCTCCCTTGTGAGCAACCATTTATGACATGTTTGAGAGTGTTTTGGTGTGGTGAATGTATTATTTTGGGTGAAAACATGAATCCTTGTAAGGATGAATGAGTGAATATTTACCTTGGGATTATTCTTAGTCCTTTCTATTCTTTCCTACAATTTATGTTGATGATGTGAGTTGAATAGTCTATCATTAGTTATGAGGAGATTATATCTCCTTTATTTTTTATTGTTTTGGAGTCATTCCAAGATTGTCACATAATTCTTATTATAATGTTATTCTATATTTATAATCATAGATCTTGTATAGACATTTATAAGATAATGTTGTCTTGTGTATTAAATATGATATTTTTTTTTTACATTGTCATAATGTGTGAGCATGAGTCATGAAATGTGTACATTTTAATTGTACAAAAATTTATTACTTCATTCATTGTTTTCTAAAGTCTTGATGTAAAATTCAAAGAATCACACGTTCACAAAGATATTAGCATAATAGTGTCATTCATCATATTTTTCTAATATATAATAGTTTGATAGTTGTTATTACTTGTAGTCACTTTTTTATTCAGTTCAGGTGTAGCAGAGTCCTATCATGAGAATCTATCCACACTCCTAACACAAGTATTAATTCATCTAAACACTTCCCCCTTTAGTTTATACATCAATGTTCTTCCATCTTTAATATTGATTTTGTCAAATTTATTTAAACATTCTTATCCACTAGCCTAAATTTAGTTTCTATGGTGTTCTCATTTTTTAATTATCCCTTTTTCAATTAAGATCTATTTTATTTTGGACATCTTTTAGTATTCTCAATGAAGGAACAAATAACTCACATTTAGTTGGTAAAATTTTTATTTGGTTCTTACCTACTTTGGAATAGGCTAATGTAGGATTTTTAAAATTAGAATGCTAGTGGAAATTTAATTAACATAATTGAAAGAAATTATCCTAATAAATTGAGTAGGTTATCTATTTCTTAGAACTTAATGTTAAATTTGCTAGTTCAATTCATGTTTCAACCCAAACTTAATGAATTTGTGAAAAACAAAGTTGTAACAACAATTCATTTTCTTTAAACATTAAATTATGAGTTGTTTGTGTATCTAATTTATCTTATTTTTAATTATAATTTTATAACAATGATAAAACAATTCAAAATTTGTAAAAAATATGCTATTATAAGTCAAGAAAATAATTCAATTTGTTGTTCTACATAAGTAAAATTAATTTGTTGTTGTGTCTCTAGTTTGAACTTCTGGGTTTTAGGTCCCTATAAAATCTATTTAGTCGTAGATGCATTTCTTTAAACATCTTTATTCTTGCATTTTGTGAAAGGGTTTCAAGTCCCTTTAAAACTTGTTTTACCATAATAAAAAAACAAACTAATCATTCAAAACTAATATTAAACTAATTTAATATTTGAGGTGTAAAAAATGAAAAAGAGAGGGGGGGCAAAAATAAGAAAAGAGAAAAAAAATATAAATTTGCATTTCATCCTCTTACATGGAGTTTCGTGAATGAATGAACTTGATGTAAACCAAACTCTACTAGACTAGTTACACGCAATCCTAAACACGAGACATTGAAGGCACTTTACAAGCCGCAAAGCATAAGTGGTATAAACACATTATTAAGATTTCATCTACGTTCTTTAAACTAAGCGAATAAGAAAAACAAAAAGAAAGTAGATTTAGAGGTTGGAAAACCACATTGAATAGCACAAAAACAAAGAGAATACAAGTAAAAACAAAAAAATATTTTATTATCAATAGTTCCAAACTCCAACTATTTCGTCATGAATAACAATGAGAAATTACACAAATATATAAAAACAAAATAATAGAAATATCTCTTCAAAAATGAAGTCACGTGCTATCCTTCTATATTCTGCATTTTCCCTTCAATTCAAAAACTAAATTTACATTTTCAAAAACATTTACAATTGTTCTTTTACTTCTACAATTCCTTAGCCATTTGAAAACCAATTTCATCCTATTTATATCTATATAGATATATGCCTATCCATCAAAAAATAAAAAATAAAAAATAAAAAAAATTATATTTGAATAACCCTTTATCTAACCTTGGAGTTTTTGGTGCTCAAATGCTTGCTAATAATCTTCCAAATTGCTTGAAATATTTGTCCAGGATTTTCGTAAAAATTGACCATTTGAACCATTTGATGACAGTATAAAAAGATTTTAAAATCTTTAGCTGACTGCAAGTGTTCAGAGATACAAATATTTCCCCTTCACCAATATAAAATACTCATTTATTTGTGTTAAGAGTACGGCTTATTTGCTGGTTTGCCATTTTAACAAGCAATTCACATACTTTGCTTTTGCCAAATTATGGCCTGTAGAGTGTATATTCTTCAACCTGCACAATTGTTGTCTATTATCATCTTCCTTTCAAATTCCAAAAAGGTAGCGTTTAGATATTGATTTGAGTTATGTGATCAAGAAATTCCCACGCCTCCTCCATACTTCCATGATTGGCATTCATACCTGCTGAAACAAACTTTCCCTTGTCAGTCATTTTACCATAAAATCTGCACAATAATCAATTCCTTCCTTTGTCTTGCCTGTTATGTTTTGCTGACTGGCATTTTGTCAAACAGTTCATTTGCTTGGTCTGTAGCTTCTTGTCACAGAAGGCGGTTTGCAAATTCTTCTCTTAAATACAGCGCAAATTTTCATTTCTGTATAAACCACCTGTACAGCAAATATGTGAAGATATTTTATAAGAAAACATTTTACCCCATAGTTGTGTTAAAGAGCTAGGCACAGCATATTGCATATCACATTCTGTCAAACGTTTGCATACCTACTGGTTGCAACATATTTTTTATGTCTGCAAATTCAATTTTAAATTAAGATTTGATAGATGTCCACGGTGCAGCAAAATACCGTGCAAATTTTCATTTCTGTATTAACTCCCTGTACAGCAAATATATGTGAAGATTTTTTATAAGAAAACATTTCCAAAATTACCCCATAGTCGAGTTAAAGAGCTAGGCACAGCATATTGCATATCACATTCTGTCAAACAGTTGGCATACCTACTGGTCGCATCATATTTTTTATGTCTAAAAATTCAATTTTAAATTAAGATTTGATAGATGTTCATGATGCAGCAAAATACCGTGCAAATTTTCATATCTGTATTAACTCCCTGTACAGCAAATATATGTGAAGATTTTTTTATGAGAAAACATTTCCAAAATTACCTCTTAGTAGTGTTAAAGAGCTAGGAACAGCATATTGCATATCACATTCTGTCAAACATTTGGCATACCTACTGGTCGCATCATTTTTTTAATGTATAAAAATTCAATTTTAAATTAACATTTGATAAAGTTCATGATGCAGTAAACTTTGGCATTCCAACTGAATAAGTAAGTTATACTTTGATCTAAAAATTTTGAATTCGTTTGTGAGAGATTTTGTAGCAAACATTCTAATATTAATATTTTTAGAGGATGGCTTTTTCAGATTTGGAAGCTAAGAGGTCAGGTTATGTTGAATAGTTTTTTTCTTTTCTTCTTTTTCAATCTGAAAGATTGCTTCCCTGTTTGGGTTTGTCTACTTGGGTTGCCATTGAGTATTGGGATGAAATATTTTTTATGATTATTGTCAATTCTTTTGGACAATATTGTGTTACTGATTTGATTATCAAATTAAAGAAGCTGTTGCTGTTTGCTTGTTTTTTGTGTTTTCGTTGAAAAGGACAGGGTGCTCCCTCTTGGGATTACCTTAGGTTCAAAATATGACGATTGGATGCAACAGATTGAACTTGAAGACTCTCCTGTTCTTTGCCATTCTTGTAATAAAGTGGACCATGCAATGGTTAATTGCTTGAGTAACGAGAAAAATCATGTTGTTTGGAAGAAAAAAGAAAAAATACCTACTACTATTTAAAAGTCCATCACTTCTATTGAGGATGTGCAGAAAGATGATAATAGAGGGATATCTCTTATTCCCTGTACAAAAATGGACTCCTCATTTGAAGTTGCAGGTTTGGATGAGGCTTCTTCCTACAGTCTATGAATGTTCCTTTTTACAAAAAAAAATAAGTCTTGGGGAGAAGGATACTTGTGCTGCAGTAAAGTAAAAATCTTTTGAAATATTTTTTCAAACCACCTTGACTTTGAACTGGTTTCTTTCTGAGGTTCTGTAATGTCTTGTTTTTTAATGTTATAGTCGTTCCTTTTGATTGTCCTTCGATACTTTGCTGAATTTATTGTTTTATCTTTCTCTTTGTATGAACCCTTTCAAAATCCCTTCTTATCTATTAAAAAACAATTCTCCTAAAAAAATTTAGGCAATTGAAACTATTACATATGCAAAATTGGTATTCTTTATTCTTAGATGCATGTCTAGACCCCCTTCCAACGCTCCCATCCCTGGCATAGGGCAATTGAAACTATTACATATGCAAAATTGGTATTCTTTATTCTTAGATGCATGTCTAGACCCCCTTCCAACGCTCCCATCCCTGGCATAGGTGTGGGATTTTATCTTAGATCTGGTTAAAAATTCCAACACTCCAATTTCATAAATCAATGACCTGCACATTGCTGCGTTTGCAAAGATTGCTGAATTTAGCCTTACATTTGTTTAAAGCTCCCAACAGAAGTCTATTTTGTAGCTATCCTGCAATCACGGTGCCATGAGACCATATTCCTTCAAGGCATTTCGTCAAACAGTTCACTTGCCTTGCTAATGGGTAAAATACTTTCCATATTCTTTGCTGGCATTCTGGGAAACAAAAGAATTAGCATGTAATTTGCAATCACTGGTGAATACATCTTTTTGTTAAATGCATTTAAATATAAATCATGAATTTTTTATTTACAATCACAAAATCAGATCTTCAATATTGATTTCTTGCATTGTACATTTATTACATCAAGAGAGACATCTTACAATGTCATTTTCTGTGTTCAAAAAGCTCTAGCTTAAATCAAGGAGAGTTCTTGACATCATAACTCTTTATTTATTTAAAAATTAATTTCCCCAAAATATAAGCAACGTGACATACTTATCTGCTGAGGTAGCAACTTACATAGTTATCTCCTGGAATATAGACCTTATTTCTCATGCATGCATAATTTAACTGGAAGATAGGATGCACGGTAGTTATAAATAATTGTCGTTGAGGGTTCTTTTGATTTGAAATAAGCTGTGTGCAATTTTTTGCATTGTCTTCTGCGTTTAGCTTTTGTCTTGTCTTTCGTCTTCTTCAATACTCTGCCTTTCTTTGCATTTATGAAGACTTTGGGAAGAATTTCCTGATTTTCAAACTCCATTTCCATGTGGGTGATCCTTGCGTTGTGTTTTGAAGAAGCACAGGATTTGAATGTTGATGATAGTGTGTGTTTGTAGGCAGAGGGAGATACAATCTCTGCGCCAATTACATTTGATTTATTTTCACTTCTCAGACTACTCCTAAATCTTCCCTACGCAGTACTCTTAGCCTTTCAATAAATTAACAATTCATAGCCTTCCTTTTTGAAGCAGCATTGGTCTTATTGTTTCAATGCTCAATACCTAGCTCTACACTTTTCCTTCAAAGTTACATCTCATTGTTGTTTGGTTTGCTTTGCAGGGATCTTGGCTTGAAGAAGTTTTGTTAAATATCTTGCTTTGCTTTTACGAGTTTATGTTGTGATTTGCGTACAGTTTGTGCTTCATGTTATGGTTTAAGAGTTTTTAACCCTTTTTTTCATAGACTGTAAGTTTATCCTTGTACAAATTTTAATTGATAAACCGAAACCCACTTACCCTATTCGTGGTTATACGATGCAGATGTAAGTAGCAGGATTTGTTAAACGCTCTTTGCTTTCACATTTTCATCTGTCCTGTTTATTGGGGTAACAAATGCAAGATCTATGCAACCCGTGGCTTCACTTGAGTGTGAGTTGAAATATAGATAAATTCATGATTTAGGAATGCTTCAGCTTTGATTTTGGTGGCTTCTGTAAAAGGTTTCTCAAGATGTTAAATATTGAATATACAATGAAATATTAAACTAATATTTTTAAATGATGAGAATGTTGTTGCCCCTGATTTTCTTCACTTCCATAGATTTTGGCTTGCTCAAGCCCTCATAAAGAGGAAAATTTCAAAATGAGTGGAATTTCAGAAAATTTAAAGTTTATAAGAATGTTCCTGCAGCTTCAAACACAGACTTCCATGCAACATGCAGGAGAAGCAAATTGAAAGTTTAGAAAGCTCTGTGGCCAGCTGAATGAAGAGCTTGAAGAGAATCAGGTATAAACCCGCTATTTACATTTTAAAATTTGCATAAAATATCCAAATTCTTCACGAATATGTGCTAAATTTATCATTAATTGTTGCTTATTAGCAAATTAACTTTCCTGTGCAGGCAACTGTATGGAGCTAATTACTGAAGCACAATATTTGAGCTCTTTTCATAATTTTTCTTCTACAGTCTATTTGAGTTCTTTTCACAATTTTTCTTCTACAATCAATTAAAAATTATGCTATCAATTTAGTGTTGAAAGTGAGTGTGGTTATACTGTAGTTTGCAAAACTTCAATTTTAGAGATAATGAATTTAGTGGAGAAGATTCTGGAGGGCCTTCACTTCCATTATGGCCTTTAGATCTAAATACTAATAAAACATACTGATATTAGTGCAATAAATGTTTGCATTATTTGCAGACATTCTTTTGTTACCGCTAATTAGAGAAAAACAAATAATTTTTTAAAGGTAGAATTAGATAATCTTTAAAGTGGTTGCCAAATGTGTCATTTAGCAAACATTTATTTATGGGCAATGCAATGTGAATCGTGTTAATTTGGTCGATATCCTCCTGAATGGTTTCAAGCATTGAGAGGAAGAAACCATCATACTGTAACATAAAAAAATTGAAAGGTTTAAAAACCCTTCACTAAAGTGTATTGGTTCGCTTTCTCATTTAAAAAATGTTGACATAGAATTGTAACCATGGAGAACCTATTCATACAGCTTGACATAATAACATTTAACAAAACTATGTGATGTATCCAAGAATTCACACAACATATATGACTTGAGAAACACATTCTTGATTCTAAATTCTAATCATCAGGCTGCGGAGGTATCCTAATCAACAATGCACTATTTCTCTAAGAGTGTAAATGCTGCGGATTAGAAAGCCCAACTTGGACGGCAACACAAACTACAGTTCAAAAATTATACAAATTTCTATTTGTCAAAATATAAACATTGCAAAAAGAGTACAATCATAATTTGCATGCAATAATAATAGAAGCTTTAAAGGTAATCTGCCCATGTTCATTTCAGTGAGAAGTTAATAATTTCCATAAGGATGTAGATTCTTTAAATCCCGGGAAAAGGACTCAGATTCTAGCTTTCATAGGATGAGCTTTTATTCTAACATTTGGCTGATGTGTCGTAAAAATCTTTCATCTTCTGATATACATATAAAATAAGTTGCATTTTTATGAGCAATATTGAAAAAATTAAACAAGTGACAAGACTCAAGTTAGAGAAAAACATTTAAAGCGCTTTTGTAAAGAACAATGTAACAGATATCCATGAGTCAACATACAAATGGAGAATGGAAAGCCTCCTTGGAAATAGGAATTCACAAACTTTTAACATATCAAATGATCTCTGCCATGAACAAAACCCTGATCTGACATTAGACATAATACCAAAACATACATGTCTAGCTAAGGTTCCTAGTGATATTTATAATTACAAAAAAAAATGATTCATTGGGAGAAGAATGTGATTGTTACTTCAATTTCATCACAATCTTGCTTGAACATTTAAATGGAAGATTCCCAGCAAGAGACTGCTATAATTCGCTGATAGGCTATTTGTAGCATGAGGTAACAAGTCTCATGTCGGCATGGTTTTCCAGCAAGTTTTCATGGTTTCCTGTTTACCAGTGAACCCACTTGCCAAATGGTTTCATATAATTAATGCATGGACGAGTTTGGTGAGCGGTCGTCTTTTTTTTTCTTCAAGTGTTGGAATGTTTTCGAAGCTAGCCATGGAAATGCACCTTCTAGATTTGACGGTGATGAAGTCACACCTTCTAGTCACTTCCCTTCTTGTGCATTTACTCAGTTGGTAAATATCTAGTTGAGTTGTTCAATATCTGGTAAGCATTTACTCCTAGTAAATATCTTAATTGCCATCCACCGCTGATTTTTGCTATAAATTGAAGCATAATCTGTACAAGAGACTACCACTTCTACATAGACTACCACTGGAAGCATAATTTGTTGGAAACAGGCTTCTACAGAAAGCAGTCAATTTACTCAAACAAACCTCAGAAGACTACACAGCGGCCACCAGGAAAAGGCTTCCACATAGTTCACGTTACTTTCACTTAATTCCATCAGCTCTTCTGCTCTCTATCTCTTGATTCCATTTGTTCTTCTGCTCTTCAATAAACCTGTGTCTATTTATATGTAATTTGTCAACCTCTTTTTACAGCATGCTTTGCTCCCATGACAAGAATAAATTCAGCTTCCTGATTATAAGCTGATCAGTTATTTAAAATACTAATCCTAAATTTTACAGCCATGCACAGAACATCTTAAATCATTTAGGGAAGTGAACTGTTTGAAAGAATACCTGAACAAAATATCATCACATGGACTGCAACGATTGCGGTATATGTACAAATTGGATTTGTTGAAAAGGCTGTACAAACTAACAAGCAAATGCAATTGGCATGCGTAAAGCCAAATTCCACAACCTTCGTCAGTATCCTCCCTACCTGTGCCAGAATGCCTCATACGCTTCACCAATTCAACTTGGCTCATTTTCTGCTCAAGTCAAGCCTTCTGAATAGCCTGCCAAACCTCAAGTGAAATCTTCTATAGCGCGGCCGGTTTGGTCTTTCTCTAACCTAGCCTGTCTTCTCTCTTTAGCCTTTCTCTAGGCTTTTTCTCATTGAGTTTCCACACCAGTTTGCCTGCAGTTGCTTCTTTACTCTATTCATAATGAACACAACAAAACTACAACATTTTTGTAGGCATCTACACAAAATACGTGGAACATGCTGCTCAACATAATGTGGGATTCATGGACCTAAAACGTGTCTTCTCCCTGTGGGTACCTGTGGAATAAGAATATCCCAACAAATAGGGATGGTTTCTTGACTAGATAGTTATTTATTATTAAATTAGCCACCTTTGTTAGCAAATAATAGACTACATTTCTTTTTCCTCATTTTCCTCGCCTTTCCTACTTTTTCTCAATAAACTTTCTTAGAAATTAAAAACACTAATATATCTACTTTGTTTGGCCCATTTTGTCATGGGCAGAAATTTCTGATACCACTCATTTTCAGCGATAGTGAAGTGAAAAGCATTTGCACAATAAAATCTAAATTTGGTATTATGTTAATATATTTTCTTTTCTTCCCTTTTATACCTAGAGACACAAAACTTGGGAATTATTGTTTCAACATATTATGCTATTTAAAATTTAAATGATGGTTGTTAATAATTCAGAGAGAAAGAAAATTAGAACACCTAATTTATCTTAATTATTTTTGGAAAAGAGAAAAATTAAATTGTAGTAGTGGATATGTTGAATTAGATCAACTAATGGAATAAGCATAAGAGTTGCGATGTCTAAAGGGATTATAATTTTGAAGTGAGTTTATTATTTCAACTCCTTTTATGACAATATATGTGTCTTTTTGTGTGTTTTTTAAATGGTTAATTTGAAATTTCAAGTTCATATTTATTTTGTAGGAAAAGAATTGAAGGATTTGATACATGTTCTTTCAGCGCAATCATTTTATGAAGTATAAAATGGTATTGAGAAGTTTTCACAAGATAATTATTTCTTTCAATTAAGCAATTTGAAAAGTATTCTACACTCTAATAATTATTTTGTAAGTATTGGTCAAAATATAAATGTACGATTATAAAAACTCTTGTAACAAAAGAAATTAATTTTGTTGCAGTTTAGAAAGGAATGCTTCTTGACTAAGTTCATCTTCATTGAAGCCTTCATTCATACTCACATCTTATTTAGCACCTAGATTATTATTTTTGTCATCTCTTCAACAAATGCAATAAAAAACTTTAAAATGACAATTCCTTATAATTGGTATATGTACCACAATAACCTACTTAGGTATATCAACATTAACTTGTTGATGTTATCCCATTTCCATGTATTTCTCTTTATGTTAGTCTGTGTTAGTCTATGACTCATATCTACCCTCAATCCAACGTTTGCTTAAAACACGTTTTTATCTCATCATCATAAATAATGACTCTTGATTTCCATCTCTTTGACATTTGAACTTTTCCATATTTGACTTGTTGTCTCATCATTTTGGTTGTTTGTGTGTTTTGATGAAAAAGTTATTTTTTTACATTTTGTAGTCTATACCAACAGAAACTTTGTAATGAATGTCATTAATGAATCTATTTCATGAATTAAGAATAAACAATATTTATTCAATCTTTAATGTAGGAAGCATATACTTTTTTCAATGCTAAATTTAAACTACAATCATACATTATTAAATGTGTTCATATTTTTTATTTTTTTATTTATTTCATGTTTATGTAAATCTTACATTCTTTCAACATGTATAATTTCTTTGGTTGATCTGATATTATAATAAGCATTTGTAGACTAAAAGCTCACTCAATTTTAAATCTCCAAATATGTATTAAAAATATTTTGCATATATTTGCAAACAAGATTGTATATATTTTGCATATTTTAGTGAATACTTTAGTGAACGATAGGCCAAAGAGTGGTAGCTAAAAACATTTTGAATTTTCCAAAACTGAGAATTAGATTAAATATGAGTAGAAAGAATAGAACCCAACTGTTTATTTTGATCACAATTGACATATTACTAGAGCACCAATAGCTAAAAGGTTCATGTTAAATTTATCACACGTTACATTTGGTTTCTGTTCTTAGATTTCATAAATAAGGGTGAAATCCATTGAATTCAAAGATTTATAATCCATAATTTTTTTCCTTTGTAATATACTGCATTTCCAATTAATTAATTATTCATCATTGAATTTAAGGATACAATTTTTTTGAAATCTATTAATTTCTTAAAAAAAAAATTTGATTTATTTATAAATTATAAGTTCTTAAGAGTTTATTTTGCTGGTTTGTTTCTTATTTGATTATTAATTTTGTATTATTAAAATTTTAATTTTTATCAAGTATGTTTTTAATATAAAGTGGGAAAAACTGTAATAATTTATTTACAATTTGAATTTTAATATTTAACCTTTTTGATTGTTGGTTTAATATTAGCACATTTCTCTAGGGATTTTCATATTGCAGAATTTTGCATATCTATCTGAAATAAAGTGTGTAAATTGTGATGTATTATGTTTTTCTTTATTTTTCCTACATTTGAATTATAAACATATACATTTTGATGCATTGTTTTGTATTGTATTTGTTTACTTTGTATTGCATAATTTAATACAATTTTATATAAATATGATTATTTTGTGGCTATATCTTTCAATTTTGACTTGTCCACTACTTTTTCAATTGTTCAATGAAATATATCCTCAGCTTATGTATGTATTTCAAACTTATATAAACACTATATAGAGAAAACTTCATTCTTTTTTTTTGTGTTGATCATTGAATGCTCTTCGATAGTCAAATGTAGATTGTCTTTATTATAATTAATTATAACTAGAATGTATAAATGTTTTATTATTTTTTATTTAAAATTGAAGGATATGATAATATGAGTTATTTGTATTTAATGTTTTATTTGTATTTATTAATTAGAAAAGCATTACTATGGATTATTATTTATTTAGTGGAGATGGTTCTAACAAATTTAATATGTATTATAAGATTTAGTTCTATTGAAATAGATTGAGGGTTGAATTTAATGTGCATAAAAATAATTCATTTTTTGTTTCTTATACATTACTTTAATTAAAGATGAAGTAATATAAATAGTTACAATCGTACTAGAAGAGCTAGTTTGATAAATTTGAGAAATGATGTGCTCATTCCTTTTGCCAATAATTGGTTCCTATAATAAGAGTTGTTTGGTCTATTCTAGGATAGATAGAAGACGTTATACTTTCTCACTACCAATCAAACCCCTTATGAGTAGTAGTATAAAAAATGTAGATGATCAAGCAAGCAATGCAATGATAGATATAATCTAGGTATAATCTAATATTTGAACTTAAATTTAAATGACTACTTACTATCTATTTATTAGTAGTTTTCTTTTATTAGCAAGCTGATTTAAATTATTTGGTTTTACAAATTTTAATAATATAAATGAAAAATATTAATATGACTATTTTATATTTTTTTTAAAATAATGAATAAATGTATAATTATATATTTATTTATTTTTAAAAAAAAATTAATTTTTTTAAAGATTTGAATAATTATTTTATTATAATATATAGTAAATATAATATATAAATAATAACAATAATTATTATACTATAATGTATGCATTATATAAATTATGTATACATATATGTAAATTTTCATAATATTATTATTTGACTTTCAAATATATACATATATAGTTAAAATTAATGACTACTTACTATCTATTTATTGGAAATTTATTTTTATTAGCAAGCTGATTTAAATTATTTGGTTTTGGGTAAGTGCACCAAGATGGTTCCCAAAAGGGGGCTTAAGTGGCCACTTTTTTTCTGAAATCAGGAAATACTGACCTTGGACATGAAATTGAGGATAGTTACACTCAAAATTTTGAGATGGAACAAAAACAAGGATCGAAGTGCTCTAGTCTACTTTCTAAACTACTAATTTATTTTGAAAATGGTTGAGATTAAGGGGTTCAAAAGAGGGATGTACACAAATTGGTGTTTTTTTGTCAGAAAAACATAACATAGCAACTCTTGTACGACCTGAGCAGATGAAATTTTTGTAGTATTTTTAAAATCGCAATGGTCAAAAGTTAGCTAAATCTAGTTGATGCACAATTTTTCTGATAATTTTTAATGAATATTTTATTTTTTACTAATTTTCTAAGTGGGCACTTCTGAGCAATTTTGGCCGTGCTCCTAAATTTTTGAAGGTAATTGATTTTTTTAATTTAAAAAAAAAAAAATAGAATAGAGTCTAGTTTCTAAAAATGTAATTTATTTGAAATTTCGATGAACGGTTGATTTATAATGAAAAAAAAACCAAACACTGCTTTTTGGCGAAAAAGAGACATACAAACAAAATAAATTATGGATGAAAGGCTTAACATTGTTAAAAAGTGAAAAAAATTACACTGTTGGATAGCTAAGAGAGAACCTAACATTACCCATGTGTTTTCTTTTGTCGATATTGAACCAGATGCAATCTTGATGGTGAGCACGAACCCGATTATGTGAAAAAATTGTAGAATTTGCAATAACACGTCTCTAGTCATTGGGAATGCCCTCCAAGCCTTTGGGTTGGTATTCCAAGGCAACTACCAATGCTAAGGCTCAGGGATTCCCAAAGAAAAAATATAACGTGCTTGCATTATAACGCGAGCGCGTTATTTCCTAGTTTTGATCTTGTTATGTTTCATCGATATACGTCCTTTTGCCTCTTGCATGTCGCTGTAGCATTCTGTTTGTTATGCCGAAACTAAAGAAAATCCTCCTGTCCCAATGTGTTTCGCTATGACCTCATGGAGTCGGGGAAACATCATGTAGATAATGCTTCATTATAACGAGAGTCACCCCGAACGCCATCTCCCAGTCGCTGAGACATAAGAAATTTTCTTATCGAAACGTGCTTCCTTGCTTCATCCGTTTCGCTATAACCTTGAGATATCGGAGAGACATCTCACAGATTAGACTTTGCTTTACTGGAAATATTCATTTATCATGAGTCGCTATGACAAATTGGTTCTCTCGCCGATGTATTCTTTTATCTTATGTGGGTCGCTGTAACATACCGACATCGGGGAGACCTCATACAGAGTGCACTTTGTTTTACCGAAAGACTTTATCCATCTTGTGTGTTGCTGAGACAATCCAATTTTCATCCTGACAAAGTCCTCATTGTGTTAGCGGCGAGACCGAAGGTCACTCACCGAGACATTACTTCGAAAGCCTCCACTCTTACCGATATGCATCCCCCGCCACTGGTCGGTGTGACAATGTATATTCTCTATTACCTCACACCAGAAGCAATATGTTTGGCTGAAGAAACCATCCATGTGTTGTTTGGTAAGACTCTCCTCGAGAACATGTTGACAAAAACCCCGTGTCGACAGGACATAACAACCTCACCGAGATCACATTACGGTATCGCCAAGCTCTCGCCGATGAACCTCCACATGCATTAGTCAGGGAGACAATTCAAAATCGATGAGACACTATCCCGACGATGAAACTCCTACCGATAGGTTCCTCCTCAGTCGCCAAAACCATGTGAAAGTCATGCCGATAGAAACCTACAGGTGAATGTCGATCACTGTAACAATGAACAAGTCTTGTCGATCACCTGCTACAAACATATGTTAACACACAGGCAACATGGGTCAGGGAGACCTAGATAGACCTATGCCGATATGGACCACAACATGAAAAATGCATGTCTCGATGGATTCTATGGGGTCACACGACCAAAATATGGGTAAAAATATCATAAAATGAGGAAAATGTGCCTAAGGTAGGACTCAAATGGAGACTCAGGGGGATGAAGGATATGTAAAAATCATTAGATTTTTACAGTTCCAACAGAATGAAGGAAGAGAGTGGGAGAGAGTGGGTGAGAGGGTGGGAGAGAGGGTGTGAGAGTGGGAGAGGGTGGGAGAGGGTGCGAGAGAGTGGGAGAGGGTGGGAGAGAGAAGGAGGGAGGGATGAAGAGAGTGGGAGAGAGGGCGGGGGAGGGAGGGAGAGTATGGGAGAGTGGGAGATAGGGAGGGAGAGTTTGGGAGGGAGTGGGAGAGGTGGGAGGAGAGAGTGGTGGGAGAGTGGGTGGGAGAGGGTGGGAGAGTGGGAGAGTGGGTGGGAGAGGTGTGGGAGGAGGTGGGAGGAGAGGGTGGAGGGGTGGGAGGGTGGGAGAGGGTGGGGAGAGGGTGGGAGAGGGTGGGAGGAGAGGGTGGGAGGGAGGAAGAGAGTGGGAGAGGTTGGGAGAGGGTAGAAGAGGGTAGGGAGAGGAGGGAGGGAGGAAGAGAGTGGGGAGAGAGTGGGAGCGAGTGTGGGAGAGTGGGAGATAGAGTGGGAGAGAGGAGAGTGGGAGAGGGTGGGAGAGGGTGTGGGAGAGAGGGAGAGAGTGGGAGAGAGTGGGAGAGTGGGAGATAGGGAGGGAGAGAGTGTTAGAGAGTGGGAGAGTGGGAGAGAGTGGGAGAGAGTGGGAGGGAGGAAGAGAGTGGGAGAGAGTGGGAGAGTGGGTGAGAGTGATGGGGAGTCCTATACCTCAAGAGCACTCTTGCTCTTCCCAAGACCTATTCTTTGGTCTTCTTAGGGTATTCCACTCTACCCTACTTAGGGATTTCTCCTAAACCTCTAATGCCTTATAGGTCTCTCCACCAATTTCAAAATCTTCACCAACACTCCCATTCCACCACTGGGCTTCCTTGAGCTCCACACTGACCCAAGTGTGTCCTAACCACTCCAGGGCTAGGGTAAGGTGGTATTATTGTTCTTTAGGTGCTTTTACTCCTCACTAGTCCATTTCATTGGATAATTTCACCTTTTTCCCTTCGCTTTCAAGAATTTCTAGTTTCTAGGCCTTATAGCCTTTTTGCCCCTTTTAGGCCTCCTAGAACCCGATTTCTTGGCTTTTCTCAAAAACGGCCTTAACAACCCCAAATTTTTTTTCTAGATATTACTCCTATTAGTACCCTAGGCTTCAATATTTACCAGGTGTAAGGTTCTGCAAGTGTCCGTACATAGGACTTTCCTCATACCCCCTAATTTCAAGGGTTTCTAGGGTTTTGGCTCCTTTTTCCAACTTTGAGGGCTTCAATGACCTCCTCAACTCTCCTCCTTGCACACACATGTTTGGACTACATGTTACCACACTCTCATGCTCTTTATTGGAACAAAACAATCCATTTATTATCTTTCTTTACTGTTGTCCTCTCCAAGCCACTAGCTAGAATGCACTTGCACTCGCCTAGTGTTTGATGAATTCAACTCTTCCCCTGCAAACCAAGACTCCAAACACACTATTTACACTGTAAAAATAGTCCCCTACTTGATTCCAAGTTTCCATGGTATCCTTTCCATGGGAATTCAAGTGGGGATCATGATTTCCAAAAATTGGCCTAAACCGGCTATAAGGCCAAAACTCCAAAAACTTGCAAAACAGAAAAAAATTGAACTAAATGGCTAATATAATGCCTCAAATAGTAAATAAGTGACAAAATGGAAAGCTTCAAACCATCATAAAATACCTTTCAATCCATCATTGATTGGATGAAGGCTCAAACACAAATATTCACTCAAAAGTTGCTGAATTCCAAACACACAATATGCTCTCCAAGTCTCAATTCATGAAAATGAACTTCCAACCCAGGTATTAGGGTTTGGATGAACTTATATACCTTTCTCCCACATCCTAGGACCCTTAGGTTGGGCTTAGAACACCATTAATGCCTTTTTTTAACTTTTAGGCCAAATTCCTAAGACAACATTGTCTAGTTTTTCCTAATCTCCACACTAAGTATTTTCCAAACCTCAAAGCTCTAAACCAACCTAATTTTTCCATAACAATCAAATCAAAAACACACTTGGGACTTTATAACATAGTCCTTATTCCCTTGGTGGTTGGCTAGAACCACCTACAATCCAAAAAATCACTAAGATCTTCCAAAAGACCTTAAGGTGCTCCTGCACCATTCTCCCCCTACAACAAATAAGTTAAGGAACCTGTGGTGTCAAGAGATCCTCACTAATTCCATGCTTCTTAAAGTCACCTTCTATTAACCAAGTAGCCTCTGACTCTGGTTGATGTTTCCACTTCACTAGGTGCTCCTTGTATGTCTTGTGCCTAGTCTTCTTCTCCCTTGAGTCTAAAATCTTGTCCACTTGTGGTCTGATCTGATTAGGTATCTTGAGTGCTTCCACATCCTTTTTTATCTTAGCATTGTACTGTTCTTCATCCATTTCTGGTCCTTTATACTTCACCAAGTCTTTCACATTGAAGATAGGAGAAATAGCCATCTCCTTGGGTCTCCACATTGTAAGCATTTGATCCATACTTAGCCAACACTTTACATGGCCCTATCCTCTTCATTTGCAGCTTTCTTGGTATGCCTTTATGTAACCTTTCCTTGTTCAAGTATACCATCACCAAATCACCTATCTCAAATTGTAATTCTCTTCTCCCTTCATCTCTCTTAGCCTTCAAATTTTGATTAGCCCCTATCAATGTCTTCTTGACCTGCTCATGAACCTCTCTCATTGACTGAGAAAAATCATCAGCATGTCCACTGATCCCTTCATATCCTTTTAGATATCTAAGCTCAAGTACACCCCTTGGATGTAAACAATAGACTATCTCAAATGGACTCTTACCCGTAGTCCTATTTGTGCTATCATTGTAAACAAATTCTGCTTGTGGAATCACTTGCTCCCATCCTTGTCCATACTCCTTAGTTAAGCATCTCAACAAGTTCCCAAGTACCCTATTGATCACCTCTATCTATCCATCCGTTTGTGGGTGATATGCTGAGCTATGAGACAAGTTGGTTCCTAGCCTCTTCCAAAGAGTTTTCCAAAAATGCCCCATAAACTTCACATCTATGTTTGCAACTATGCTCCTTGGCAACCCATGTATCCTCACTACTTCCTTGAAGAATAGGCGTGCAATCTGACTTGCATCATGTGTTGTCTTGCATGGTATGAAATGGCTCATCTTGCTGAATCTATCCACTACAAACAAACTGTCCAAACCAGTTGGTGTCCTAGGTAGACCTACTATGAATTCCATGCTTATGCATTCCCATGGTCTATTTGGAATTGGTAATGGCTGGTAAATACCTACATTGCTTGATGTTCCCTTTTCCTTTTGACATACTCCACATTGTTCAACATATCTTCTTACATCTCTTTGCATCTTAGACCACCAATAGAACCTATCCACTAAGTCTAGTGTCTTGTTCAAACCAAAGTGACCACTCATACTGCCATTATGCTTTTCTTGGATTAGATTCTCCCTCATAGAACCCCTAGGAACACACAATTACTTTCCCCTAAACAAGAAGCCATTTTGCAAGGTGTAATCAGCATATTCACTGTGAAAATGGTTCTCAAAATCAGTACATACCTTGTATATTTCTGAGAAATCAGAATCTCCTTCATATAGATCTTTGAATCCTTCAACCCCTATGCTTTGTAACTGTATCTTTTGGACAGTAAGCAACCTCCTACTAAGAGCATCAACAACCTTGTTGTTAACCCCCTTCTTATGCTTGATGGTAAAGGTGTATGACTGCAAAAACTCCATCCACTTTATGTGCCTCAAACTGAGCTTCTCTTGAGTATTTATGTAGCTTAAGGCCTGATTGTCAGTGTATACCACAAATTCCTTTGGCAATAGATAGTGCCTCCACGTCTTAAGAGCCTGCACCAAAGCATATAGCTCTAAGTCATAGGATGAGTACCTAGACTTTTCTTCATTCAACCTTTCACTAAAGAATGCCACTGGCCTACCTTCTTGGCTTAGAACAACCCCAACTGCTATGTTACTTGCATCACATTCCACTATGAATGGCTTGTCAAAACTTGGTAAAACTAGGATAGGTTGGGTAGCTATCTCCCTCTTCAATCTTTCAAACCCTTCATTGGCTTCTTTGGTCCACACAAACTTTGTTTTCAGTCCTCCTTTAATGGTGTCAAGAACCGGTGCACAAATTTCACTAAACCTTCTCACAAACTTCCTATAGAATTGTGCCAATCCATGGAAACTCCTAACTTCTATCCCTATCTTGGGAGTAGGCCAACTAAGAATGGATTCAACCTTGCTTTTATCCATCTTCAAGTTCCCTTGAGATACCACAAATCCTAGGTAGACTAACTCTTGCTTCATGAACTCACTCTTCTCAAGATTGATGGTGAGCTTCTCCTCTTGAAGTTTCTTCAACACAAGTTCTAGGTGCTTCATATGTTCTTCCTTTGTTTTGCTAAAGATGAGGATATCATCTAGGTAGACAACCACAAAGACTCCTATAAATTCCTTCAAGACCTCATTCATCACCCTCATAAAAGTGCTAGGTGCATTTGTAAGCCCAAATGGCATCACTAACCATTCATGTAACCCTTATGTGGTTTTGAACGCTGACTTCCATTCATCTCCCTCCTTCATCCTAATATGATAATAGCCACTTTTCAAATCAATTTTGGAGTAGTACTTAGCTCCCCCTAAACAGTCCATTAGATCTTCTATCTTAGGAATATGAAACCTATATCTGATGGTTATCCTATTTATGGCCCTAGAATCAGTACACATCCTCCACTTATCTCCCTTCTTAGGTGCCAACACAACTGGAACAACACATGGACTTATACTCTTTCTGATCAGCCCTTGGTCCAAAAGTTCTTGAACTTGCCTTGCTATCTCTTTGTTCTGCTCCAGTATCATCTTGTATGCAACCTTGTTAGGTAGTGTTGCTCCTAGTATAAAGTCTATTTGATGACTGATTGGTCTCCTAGGTGATAGTGTAGCTGGTGTACCTTCACAAATAATGTCCTTGAACCGATCCAATAGTCGCTTCACTTCTGTTGTCATAGGTAGCTGATTAGGTAATTCCTCTTCCTTTGGCTTCAACATGATTGCATAGACAACTCCTTCTTCCTCCTTGATGTCTTTTATAAATTCCTTTCCACTCAACAAAAGGACACTGGTCTCTACCTTTTCCACTGTATTTTCTTCTAACAAAGACTATATTTTGTAAGTCACTCCATCCTTCTTGAATGAATACTTATTCTCCTTGCCATGATGCACTGCCTCCCTATCATATTGCCATGGTCTGCCAAGTAGTAGATGGCATGCATCCATTGGTAACACATCACATAGTATCCTATCATGATACTTTCCTATAGTAAACTCAACCCACACTTGTTCATTGAATAGTATACTCCACCCCTTGTTCAACCAAGTAACCTTGTAAGGGCACACATGGGGTATCTTGGTGAGTTTCAACTTTTGTACTGCCTCCTCAGAGATGACATTATCAGTAGACACTGAATCAATGATGACCTTGCAAACCTTTCCTAGTATCTTGCACTTGACTCTAAAAAGAGCTCTCCTTTGTTTGTGTTCTTCCTCGGTAGGTGCTTTGATCAAAATTCTCCTTAACATGATATTCTCACCTTTCTCTGAATCTAGACTCACCTCTGATTGTTTGGAGCAGTCCTCTTCTTGAACATAGTTGATCTTCCTCCCACTTTGTGAAGATGTTGGCTTTTTAGGACACCTATAAGCCGGATGACCCAACTATCCACAATTGTAGCATTTCATGGAAGAAAAATGAGAGCTTCTCCCAAAGCCTCCTGATATGCCTCTTCCTCCATTGTTTGAGCTTCTACCTCTGTAACCCCCTCTACTATTTGTCTTAGGGGACTTCTCTCCACCTTTGGAATCACCTTGCCCTTTGTTCTCTTGGATTCTTCCACCAAAACCTCCTCTATGACCACCTCTAGGGTCTCTACCTCTTCCTTTACCCCTAGTATTGGAATCTTGTTTCTTTTTCAGTTTCTCTTCCACCTTAATAGCCATTTGATAGCAGCTATGGAGGGTAGTAAGTGTAAAAAGACTCAACTCCTCTTGGATGCTCCATCTAAGACCATTTAGATACCTAGCCACCTTGATGCTTTTAGATTCTTGCACTCTAGATCTAAGGCTTAGTTTTTGGAACTCCTCTATATATGCAGCTACATCTAGGTCTCTTTGTCTGATATTTTTCCTCTTCTTGTGCAATTGAATGTCATAGTCCTCAGGTAGATAGTTCTCCTTCACTTTAGCCACCATTGTCTTCCAAATTCATATGGGTTTCTTTCCTTCCTTCTCTCTTTCTTCTTGTAGAAACTTCCACCAAGTTAATGCTTGTCCTCTTAACCTTGATTTGGCTATCTTCACCTTTTGTGCTTCTGTAATTCCATCACATTCAAAGTGATTCTCCATTCCCTCGATCCATTCCATAACCAACTCTGCATCCATTTTCCCTATAAACACTGGGACACCTTCCAGTGCCTTGCCACTCAATGCCTTTAATGCTTTGAGGAGGGTTCCTCTCCTAATGGAGGGTCAGGTTCTGGTTCTATGTCCTCCTCCACTTGGTGTTTACCCTTGTCTTTGTCCTCTGACAACTGCACTTTCATCTTACTTGTCGTTTCAGCAACTTCTTCCAATTTTTGCTTCATCTCTTCCATAGCCTCTTCAAGATTCCTATTCTTCTCTTGCTCCTCTGTCAAGTCTCTAGCTAGCTCTGTGTTGGTCACCATGGTATTCTCTCCTATGGATTCACTTCTCTCTAACATTCGCTAGTTTCAAGTCATAGGCCTTTATTGGCTCTGATACCAATTTGATGGGGAGCCCTATACCTCAAGAGCACTCTTGCTCTTCCCAATACCTATTCTTTGGTATTCTTAGGGTATTCCACTCTACCCTACTCAGGGATTTCTCCTAAACCCCTAATGCCTTATAGGTCTCTCCACCAATTTCAAAATCTTCACCAACACTCCCATTCCACCACTGGGCTTCCTTGAGCTCCACACTGACCCAAGTGTGTCCTAACCACTCCAGGGCTAGGGTAAGGTGGTCTTATTGTTCTTCAGGTGTTTTGACTCCTCACTGGTCCATTTCATTGGATACTTTCACCTTTTCCCCTTTGCTTTCAAGAATTTCTAGTTTCTAGGCCTTGTAGCCTTTTTGCCCCTTTTAGGCCTCCTAGAACCTGGTTTCTTGGCTTTTCTCAAAAACGGCCTTAACAACCCCAAAATATTTTTGGATATTCCTCCTAGTAGTACCCTATGCTTCAATATTTACTAGGTGTAAGGTTTTGTAAGTGTCCGTACATAGGACTGTCCTCATACCCCCTAATTTCAAGGGTTTCTAGGGTTTTGGCTCCTTTTTCCAACTTTAAGGGCTTCAATGACCTCCTCAACTCTCCTCCTTGCACAAAAATGTTTGGACTACATGTTCCCATACTCTCATTCTCTTTATTGGCACAAACCAATCCATTTATCAGCTTTCTTGACCACTGTCCTCTCCAAGCCACTAGCCAGAATGCACTTGCACTCGCCTAGTGTTTGATGAATTCAACTCTTCCCCTGCAAACCAAGACTCCACACACACTATTTACACTATAAAAACAGTTCCCTAATTGATTCCAAGTGGCCATGGTATCCTTTCCATGGGAATTCAAGTGGGGATCATGATTTCCAAAAACTGGCCTAAACCGGCTATAAGGCCAAAACTCCAAAAACTTGCAAAGCATAAAACAATTGAACCAAATGGCTAATATAATGCCTCAAAAAGTAAATAAGTGACACAATGGAAAGCTTCAAACCGTCAGAAAATACCTTTCAATCCATCATTGATTGGATGAAGGCTCAAACACAAATATTCACTCAAAAGTTGTTGAATTCCAATCACACAATATGCTCTCCAAGTATCAATTCATGAAAATGAACTTCCAACCCAGGTATTAGGGTTTGGATGACCTTATATACGTTTCTCCCATGTGCTAGGACCCTTAGGTCGGGCTTAGAACACCATTAATGCCTTTTTTTTAACTTTTAGGCCAAATTCCTAAGACAACATTGTCTAGTTTTTCCTAATCTCTACACTAAGCCTTTTCCAAACTTCAAAGCTCTAAACCAACCTAAGTTTTCCATAAAACTCACATCAAAAACACACTTGGGACTTTATAACATAGTCCTTATTTCCTTGGTGGTTGGCTAGAACCACCTACAAGCCAAAAAATCACTAAGATCTTCCAAAAGACCTTAAGGTGCTCCTGCACCAGAGAGTGGGAGGAGGTGGGAGAGTGTGCGAGGGAGGAAGAGAGTGGGAGAGAGTGTGGGAGAGTGGTGGGAGAGAGTGGGAGAGAGTGGGATGGAGGGAGGAAGAGAGTGGGATATGGGAGAGGGTGGGAGAGGGTAGGAGAGTGTGGGAGAGTGTGAGAGAGAGTGGGAGAAGGTGGGAGAGGGTGGGAGAGAGTGAGAGAAGGTGGGAGAGGGTGAGAGAGGGTGGAAAAAGTTGAGAAAGGGTGGGAGATATTGGTTGAAGGTGGGAGAGGGTGGGAGAGAGTGGGAGAGAGGGTGGAAGAGGGTGGTAGAGGGTGGAAGAAGGTGGTCCAAAGAGTGGGAGAGAGTGGGAGAGAGTGAGAGAAGGTGGGAGTGGGGGAGGGTAGGAGAGGGTGAGAGAGGGTGGGAGAGGTTTGGAGAAGGTGGGAGAGAGTGGGAGAGAGTGGGA
>VDFB02114906.1:0-20492 GCA_007258455.2 Sequoia sempervirens
TTGTGAGAAATTGCTTTAAAGTAGAAGAAGACATGAGAGGTTATTCGGAAATCCCTATGCCAATTCATATGTTTTTGAATGAAACTACATCATGCATAAGTATGTCACATGTGAATAAACTTAAGGCATGTCATCCACATCCCAAGCTTGCTCCTATATATACATGGAAGGTGGTCCACTACCCAAAAGAGACAATGGAAAATGACATACGAGGACAAGGCTACCTAACCAATAGCTGCCACTTAGTGCAAGAAAAAGATGAGCCAAGATGATTGATGAGAATCATAAAAATCAGTATCAATTAGAGGAACAAGGTGCATCAACACAAGGAAGGGCACTACAAGCCTTAAGATGTTGAATTTGATTACTCAAAACCTTACATTCATTAGTAGAATGACCATGAACTCTATGATATGCATAAAATGAATTCTTGTAGTAAAATTTCTTTCATTTTCTTGGAGGGGGGGCTATCAAACAATCTTGGAGGAGTCTCGATGAGATACCCTTTTGATCTTGATAGTAGAAGATGTTCCTTTATTTTATGAAAAAGATATATCTTGCTTAGTACAAGGTGTCATACTTACACAAGACTCCTTAGATTGCAAGATTTTGTACTCTCCTTTACAGGAGGGTGTAACATCTATCAAATTCAAATCATTATTGTTTTGTGTGATGAAATTGATAGTAAGCAAAGATTTATTTGTTTCTTTCATTTCTTACAAAGGATAATAATCAAGACCACTAGTGTCTATCAATTCAGGATGCACTAATGTTAAATTTGGCTTAGAAGATCCTTTTGTAAGAATGTTGATATTAAGTGAAGGCTTGTTTGTTTCTTTTGAGGTACAATAACCAAGACCATTAGTCATTCCTTGCATGTTAGGCTCTATAGGGACATAGATACCTTGTTCTCTAGCACCACATCCTTTTCCACTATAACCAAGTTGTTTCAAAATTTCATAACCTCTTCCATAAGGCTTTTTCATTTCTTTTAGGTTCAATGGTTATGCATAATCAATTTCATCAGAGTTTGTTGTATAATTTGCTTCTTCTTTTAAAGTGAAGGGTCTTCCAAATTTTCTGTTGGCATTATTGCTTTGCCTTTTCCCTTTTCAGAGTCTTTGTTTATGATCTTGTATTCTCACATGAATGATATGAAATTTGAGTCCCAATCATCTTCTAATAGCTTCATGACTTCCTCAATGTGTTTTTCTTTGTCTTTTTGTTGCACAGGTTCTATTTGTGTAGTTGGTGTCAATGTCTTCAAAGGATTCTCCTTGCCTTTCTCAATGTTCAAACAACAATTTGGTTCAAGGTCAGCTTTGATTGTATACACTTTTTTGTTATAGACATGTTTGATGATACGATAAAGGGTAGAAGGCACCACATGCATCTCATGAATCCATGGTCTTCCTAAAAAGAGATTGTATGAAAGATCATGAGGCATAATGTGGATGGGAGTTTGTAATGTGGCTTTTCTAACAGTAACAGGCAAAGTGATCACACCAAGTGGTTGTTTTCCTACATTGTTAAATCCTCGAATAGATAAAGAATCAGGTTGAATTTTTTATTTATACACGCCTAGTATATCCAAAAGGGTCACACTACACACATTAAGGGTGGAGCCATTGTTAACAAGGGTTATTTTTATTCCCCAACCATCATAGTTAGCTATTATCATGAAAGCATCATTTATTTTTTTTGCACTTCTAGCAAGGGTAACTCATCTTGGTGGAAAATAATGTCTAAGTTGACCAAAGTTATATCTTGAATTTGGGTTGTAACTTCATTTGATTGTGCATTATGAGGGATGGTAACTTGATGTAAATCACTTTGAATCATGTTATGATAATGAGGGGAGGATTGAATAAGGTCCCATAATGATATCTTAGCAGGAGTATTCTTAGTTTGTTCAACAAGATCGTACTCCTTTCCACTTTGTAAAGGAAAACAAGGAGGACCAGGTAAGATAGGGTTAGGAAGTGGAAGGGATGTTGAAGGTGTTTTTCTTGGTTGCAGATTGTTTCTAGAGTTATATGTATGAGCAACGGTATTATAACTTGACTGTTGCCAAACATTATTCTTAGGTGGGTAAAGGATAAGTTCAGTTTTTTTGGGTTTGTGGACATTTTGAGGGTGGGTAAAGAATTAGAGGATTTTTAGGATGTCCCATAGGGTATGTAGGAGGTCCATTAATCAAGGGGGATCTAACGGACACTTGCACATTCATAACCTTAGCAGTTTCAGTTTGATGTCTTTCTAATGAAGGAGAGTCTAGTGTCATGTTTTCACCATCAGCTAAGGAAGCCAAATTACTCTTGTTAATATTGTCATTTTCTTGTACCATGATATCCTTCCTAGGAGGAGGGTTTCTAGGAGAACTACAAACTAATTTTTCATGACATTCAATGGTTGGTTCTTCTAAAATGACTTTATCGCAAGTAAGGGAGTCATCAATGGTTGGATTATCTTGCATATCAATGATGTCATTGTCTTGTTCAATAATGTTTTCCGTAGGGAAAGAGAGGCAACTAAGATTCTCATGACGTTCATCGATTGGATTTTCTAACATCAAAGTATCTTCTTCACAACTAGGAAAGATACTAGGAGAAGAACCAATGTGATTGTCATGATTTTCCATAATTTCATTCCTTTGTCGGATGATCCCACAATACTAGTTTACAATTCTGTTGAGGAAGGAAAATTGCAAAAATTCTCCCATGAAAAAAAAATGGTTTAGGGTTCCGCACAAACTGGGGTGTTCGTATGGACCCAAAAAGGGGTTCGTATGGACTCTAGTTTGAGTGAACCTTATTTAATGATGGGACCCACTTTTTGGCAATTTTTTAAAATGAAGACAGTGGAAAATTCAAGGGTTAAGCTTGAATCAGGGTCCATCATGATTTCTTCAGTGGTTAAGGCTAGGGTCTCTGGACCTTTTCTTCCTCGTCAATATGGAAGTCTCTGCAAAGGCACAATGTTTGGGCTTGGGTTGAGGGGATGAAATGGAGGAGACTTCGCAGGCCAACTAGATGATCAGTGGTCATAGGAAAGGGCTGTCCATCCAAATATAATTTTAATGTTTTGGTTTTATTATATATTTTTAGTTTGATTAAGCAGTGGTTTTCACTAAAATCAAGCTCTTTGTTCTACAAGTGGAAAAATAGTAGATTATCAAAATAAAATTTAGAAATATATTCGAGCTAAGTATTGATAATCCTTGATCATAGTAAAAAAATTTGAATTTCAATACATACAAAATGGTATATTTGTATCACGGTTTTACCTATGTTTGAATTATGATGGATTTGACTAAGAAAACTTGATTAATGAAAAATAATTCAATAAAAACACTATGAAAACCAAATGAACTTGTTAGAATGTCATTAATTCTAAAATCTAAATTCAAAAAAATAGAATTTTATCGTAATAGAAAAAAATTTATGTTTACGGTGAGCATCACTCCTTAAAAATGGTGTTTACTGATAAAAACTAGTTTTCGAAGGAGATGGAAAAAGAAATGCAATCTGATTAAAAAAAAAATTAAAAAAATATATTTAGAATCTACAGACAAAATTTCACTAATCACTAGTTCACATCTTCTTCAAATTCCTCATGGTTTAGCAGCTATAGGTTCCCAAAAGTGAAGATTTAGTTTTAAAAAATCAATTTAATGTCCAGTTTAGCCAAAAATTGTAAACCAGTATTGTGGGATCACCTTGTCCCATAATGTCTTCTAAAATAGGATAGGTAAGGGAACAAACATAAAGAGGGTTGTCATAGATCTTAAAGATTTGAACATCTAACACCAACACATCCTTATCATTTACAACATTATCACAAGAGGAGAAGATGTTGGGAGATGAATGTAGACTAGTTGAAGTTTTATGTAGGTAGGTTTCAATGGTCTCTTAATCATCATGATTACCTATGGTTGTGTCCTTTTGTTCAGCAATGTATTTCCCAATAAGAGAGGTAGGAGGAGAGAAACAACTAGGGTTCTCAAAACTCTCATTGTTTGGTTCTTCTAACACCAAAATATCTTCTTCACAAATAGGAGAGATATTAGAAGAAGAACGATTATGATTGTTATGATTGCCCAAGGTTGTATTCTCTTTTGCTAAAGCATTCTCATAGCAGGGGATATGAACTTTTTCTTAGCATGTTTAGAAAGGTAGGATACTAACTTTGTTTGACCAAAAATGAAAAGTACTAACCATCTTGTGCAATGCTTTAAGAATGTAAACAATGTATATCCAAAGCTGAAAAATAATTTTATCCCATCTATGCAAAGCTTTGAGAATGCAAATAATGTGTATCCAAAGATGAAAAGCACTTTTATCAAACTTATGCAAAGCTTTATGAATGTAAACATTGTGTATGCAAAAGTGAAAAGTACGTTTATCCATATTATACAAAGTTTTAGGAATGTGAATATTTTCAAATTTGATGATGTTTTCTACTACATTGATTTAGGAAGAATGCAAAAACGACTACCCTTAAATTGGTGTTTTTGACCTAGATGCATAAAACAAAAGTTACTGAAACTTTCCAAATTGATACTATAGGTTACCAACAAGCTTAAGAAGTACATAAACAAGGTTTTTAATGATGTAAAAGGCAATTTCAGGCCTGATCTGGGACTAAATCGCCCAGAGGGGTGTATGAGTCCCAATTAGGGTTTTTCACGAGTTCAAATGCTAAAAAATGCACAACACAAAATTCTCAGAAAGTAGGAAAAACAACCTATACTGGGACTAAATCACCCAGAAGGGCATATGAGTCCAAGATTAGGGTTTTTGCAAAAATTTCAAAAAAAATTGATTGAATGTTAGGTTTTTTGGTTTGTATAATTTCTAGACTAACTGCAATTATAGTTTTTAGATCAAATTCAATGATGCAAGATGCAAAAAATGCAACCTATATGCACTTTCACTAATGCAAGATTTATAAACCCTAGATACAAATTAACTAATGTAAGACCTAATGCAAAGATAATTCAAGCTAGATCTAGGACTATGTTGCACTCCATATCAGAAAAGAAGGTGTTCTAAAGGCTAGGCTCACCAAAATGAAATGAAGAAAATAGGTGTTCCACCTTTTGGGAGGTGGAACACAAACTAGGGGAACAATTTTCTTCAAGTTTCATTAAAGGAAGCCCTAGAGATCTCAATCCAAGGATAGAATAAGGGAAAGAGATCTACTAAAGGTTGTCCTAGGGTATGATTAAAAGACTAAAGGGGGTTCACCACCAAGCTAGGGCTTGGAAATACTAGTAACATGCAAAACCTAATGATATGTAAGACTTAAATAAATGACCTAAAAATGAATGTAAATTAGAATAGTAAACTGAGAAAGTACAAAGGTGCACCTTGAAACTTGAAGAGGCTTGGATGAGGATCTGAATTCCTTAAAATGTTGATTTTAAGGCACATTGGGACTCATACGCCAATAGGGGCAATTTAGTCCTAGACTAGGGTTTCTATGCAGAAATTGGAATCTCACAGTGTCTTATCTGAATCCATTGAAATCTAGAAAAAGCATTGTACTAGGAATCATATGCCACAATTGGAATATCAATCTCCTTCTACTTTTTCAAAAGGTCATTATTTGAATCTTTTCTCCTATCTCTAATCTTCCTTCCAAACTTTATTTTCACGTTTGAAACTCTGAATTAGGACTTGTAGGTGATTTTTCATGAAGATAGCAACTTTATGACAACTTGACACTTTCATCAATCTTGCAACCCAATCTTCAAAGGATCTTCAATCCTCCAAACACCTAGATCTGTAATCACACATGTAGAGAGAAGGAAAAACTTATTGCTTGTTAGAGAATAGGGGTTTGCCTTGGTCAAACCCCATTTAGGTAATTAAACCTTATGATGAAACAATGAAACATGAAAATGAAACAATAATACCTTTGACGATGTCTTGAAATGTAAATTTGCAATCTAACATGAAGCGGCCATGAAGAATGTAGATCTTGATCTTGAATTAATTTGGAACAACGCTTAACTTATATTTTGAATGCTACATCACAACACTAGCTCAGCAACATGCTTGATGCCTTATGCCTTTAACATGATGATGGATCTTGAATTTTCACAACAAATGATGAAGAAATTTTCCCTTGAATGCCTTATAAATGCTCTTGAATACTCTATGATGCTCTCGTGAAGTCCTAGGATACTTGAATCTTGATTGCTTAGTTGATATTATAATTTCTTAGGTGAAATAATGATTTGAAACCTTGTTTATATAGGAATTCCATCTACCTTATCGTTTATTAGATCCCAAATGCCAACATTCATGAAATTTGAATTTAAAACCCTAATTTCTCACTCAAAACCCTAAAAAGGGCCCAAATGGGACTCATAGGCCACTTGTGGCATATATATCCATTAGGTAGGATATCCCACCAGCGTGGTGCCATGTAGAGTCCCATTAAAGAACCCACAGGACCCGAAGGAGATGTGGGATTTAAAAGAGTGGGGTTTGTTGTTGATTGTGTTTGGGATCTGGGTTGAAAATAAGCAGCAGGACACGTAATGTGGGGTCCTGGGGACACTGTGTGTGATGATATGAAGGGTCATGGAAGTGTGAGACTAGGCAATGTAGGGTGTAAAATAGGCTGCGCTTTGCAACAGCACTAGGTCAGGAAAAGATTAGGTCAATTTTAAAGCAAGACCTCAAATATAATGTGAATGTGTAAAATGCATTTGTGCTGGTCAGGGCAACAGAGTTCATTTTCTGTTAGTCATTCAAGATGGGTGTGTCAAGAGTGCATTTTTTCTGCACTGCATTTAGCCCACTTTAGTGAGAGGAGGGCAGCTGACTCACTAAAGTGAACATTCAAGGAAGGGTCAAGTGGAAATAGATGTGGATGAGGTCACAGGATGAGAGATCGAGGTGGTCAAGCCACAGGGATCCCAGATCTCAAGCCAACATAAGCACCAGGGGACACACAAGGTGTATGATGTGTGACAAAGAGCAGAATGCAAACGTACCAATGTAATAACATGAAGATGGAGAACAAAGGTGGATCAAACTGACCCAGGCAATGTAAAGCTATAGGAACTATGGATGAGATCTTTGTCACAAATGCATGCTCACATAGTGGAGACACTCATGTTTGTTCACTAGGTGAGCCCCAGTGAATACATTGCACACTTGAGCCAATATAAGCTCACACAAAACAATCAGAGATGGCTATAGGAAGGTGTACTAAGATTCGACTTCACATACGTACAACCATACCATAGCTATACCTCCTGATAACTTTGACAAGGAACCACACAACAATGAACTTCAAGCTCCATGAGGCAAGCAAAGCTTTGTATGCTTGACACCCATGAACAAACAAGATGGCTCCATAGGAAACCAAAGTGTGTTATGCAAGGTGGCCATATAACAGTTATAGTAAGTGTAAATTACGTTCAAAGGGATTTTTCTTAGTACATGTAAGGTCTCTTCTTAGGGATCATCATAGCACAATAATATGAGAGAAAATTCAAAAAATATCATTCTTTCAAAAGGAAGTCAAACCAATGACACCACTTTAATAAAAGGACATCATGAGGTAGAAATCACACAATAGAGAAACATAGAGTGTCAATGTATACCCCACTTTGGCAGTTGCTAGCACGTGCTATGGAAACGAGTACTTTAAAAGTATGCAGAGAGGGGTTGATAGGAAAGCCTATGCCAATCATATGTTTCGAATGAAGCTAAATCATGCATCAAGTATGCCACATCTGAAATTGTAAAGCATGTCATCCCACATCCCAAACGCTCCACTATATATGCATGGAAGGAGTGGTCCATGGTAAAGAGCCAGCGACAAAATGACATCACGAGGACAAGGCTACTAACCCTTCCCCACCCAGGTACAAGACAAGGATGAGCCAAGATGATTGATGAAGAAGTATAAAATCAGTATCAATTAAGAACAAGGTGTTTTGGAGAATTTTCAATCCTTAGTTTTGAATTTGATTACTCTAAGGCAGTGTTAGTAGAATGACCATGAACTCTATGATAATATTATCAAATAGGAAAAACCCTAATTTTTAAGGATTTAATCATATCTTTGAAATGGATTGGAAATTTTCTACAAATTTTTAACTGAAGGTTAGGAATCATCTCAAGAGGCTAAAATTAAAAAATAGACTCAAATCATCAATAGTTGGTGAGTTATTGTCATTTTATGGTTGTTCATAAATCTAATTTTAAGGTTGCAAATCGATGAATCATTTGGAAAAAATATATTTTTGGAAAGACAAGCAATTAATTAGGGGTCTATTCTTTGTATTTTAATTTTTAAGGTAAAAATACTGACAAAAAAACTAGATCTTTGTCTACTAGGTTTTCACCATAAATCTACTTTTTAGCGCACAAATTAAGGAATTTTTAGATATTTTTTATATTTTTAGAAAGCTCTCAAAATTTTAACATGGGTTTATTATTTGTATTTTTAAAATTGGGATTGAAAATATTGCAAAATAATTAGATCTAGTTTGACTAGGTGAAAATTTTAAAAAAATGAATTGCAACCTTGTGATGAGCATTTTTTTCTAAACATCTATTTGTTGCATTATAATTAATTATTTGATGATCTTTGCAAGATTTCTATTATCATTTCTAAAATTATAAGGAATCCATTGGTGCTATCATTGTTTTCCTTAGACTATCTTGTTTTGCATGTTTTCACACATTTCAAATTGGGACTTAAAATTTACCATTTACATTTTGATTTGAGATCTAAAACAAACTATTTTCTTTTAATCCCCTAAGATCTACTTACATATGCTCTCCTCTTTCACCTTAGAGTGATCTTGAGGATGAAAAACAAGTGATCTTTCTTTTCTTTTCTAGGCTTGTTTGTTGGTCTTTGTGTACAAAGATTGAAAATTCAAAGGGTTGCAAAAGCTAGTTTGGAGCTCTTCGCATTGAATCAAATTATCTTCTCAAATTTAGCATTGGACTTTGGGTAACTTTATTCTAATCACCACTTCTATCTAAAATTTTAAATTAATCATTGTTTCTTTATAATTTTTGGTATCATTGCTTCAATCAATCTTTCTTGGTGTGTCTTCCTCACACTAAAAATTTGACCTAAAATAAATCTCACATTTGGATTTTGACTCTAAAATAAACAAGTGTCTTTTAATCCTCAAGATCTATTTATATATTCTCTCCTCTCATGCCCAATGGTGATCTTAAGAATTAGAAATAAGTGATTTTATTTTTATTTTTAGGGGGGTTGCCTAGAGAAGTGATCACTCTAGGGGATGACCTCAACTCCCATGTTGTGACAGAGTATAAAGAGTGGGGGGTGAATCAAAAGACACATATTTTGGGAGTGGAATATTGTCAATCTAGGCTAAGCCTCTAAGAACTTTATACCTTATAGAAGTGTAGGTGGAGAATGGGTTACCCTCTCCTTCCGATTGTTTGGAAATTTTCCCTTTCAACTATGGATTAGGCCTCACGTACCCTTGTGATATATCTAGAGGATACCCCTAGTTGAGCTTGTAAATCCTTGTCAAAACTTATTAACCATACCCACTTGAGTAGGCTTGTTAATGTGTCTTGTGTGTTTGATTGTTTAGATCACCATCTCCACTTGAAATCAAAGGGAAGATATCCATTTAAAATTGAGCCTAGCACATTGTATTTTCATTATATCTTTGTGTGTTTCTAATCTTTTAAAAAAATACAAAAACTCAAAAATCATTAAAAATATAAACATTCTAAAACAAAGAAAAAATTTAATGTAAAATATCTAACTAACATAAGTATCAAACTATTAAATAAACAAAGCTAAAATAGATCTTTCTTGGCATTATTTCATTTTTCTTGATAAGATTTGAAGAGTGGACATCTTTTTGGTATTTTCTCTTATCATTATCAAATTTTATCAAAGTTTAAATTAGATCTCCTATATTTTATCTTTATCTTATATCATTTGTGGATATACTAGATTGAGAGCTTCAAAGCTACTCTTGAGTTGGAAACCTCCATTCTTTATCAAGATTTTTTTGGAATCACAAGTCTAGTTCAAGTAAGGAGTTATCATTTTATCAATCAATATTATTATCATCATTGCGAGATTTAAATTAGCTTTGGTTTATTTGGTTTTGAGCAACAAGCATCAAAATTGTTGAAAGAAAATATAATTTTATCTAAGGTCTTTCATTGCATATGCCAATCACAAGATCTCAATATAAGAAAAACAAGGAATCTCGTCAAGAAGAGTCGAACATTTAAACAAGGATGGGTCAACATGAGCAAGGAACATCTTCAAATCCACCCTTCTTTCATAATGAGCCTTTAAGGTTCCCTTATACAGAGGATGTTCAAGACCCCTCATTTGAAGATATTCAAGAATTTGAGTAAGACCCTAGAGCAATGAGAGTGTTTGAATTTCTATTTGAGAAAAATCCTCATCACTACCTTCAAGTGTTGGCTCAAAAAAGTGTTAAAATACCTTCCAATCTTATCAAGGATGTAGATATCACTAATCCTAAAATGGGTTTAGAAACAAGTCCACCTAATCCAATTCAAACATCATCACTAAATGTGGTTGCTACCTTCACATATTCACCACCACCCCCACCTAAGACATCATAATTTCAGTGGAAAACATATCAATAAACATGTAAAGATCAATTTAAACTAGAAAAACCACCTACCTTTAGTAGATATCATTTAAACATGGGTACTTTACACATAAAATATGCCCATTCCACCAAGTCAACCTCAACAACATTACATTCAACCAAATCGACCTCAACATTAGTGCATTCAACAAAGTCAACTCCAACATCATATTCCTCTAAATCAACACCAACAACAACATCAATACCAACAACAACATCAACAAAAACATCAACAACAACATCAACAACAACAATATCACTTTCCTACAAGTGCACCTCCACCAACATCCACAAATGACTTGGCTCAACAAATGCAAGAGCTACAAAAAAGGTAGAAAACATGGAAATTAGAAACACCGACACTAAGAATATCTATACATTGGAAGATATATGCCCCTATCTTTTTGATTAGTCCTTGAACATGACCCCATTCCCTCAAAACTTTGAAATGCCTAGATTTAACAAATACAAGGGAAGAGGTGATCCAAGAGAAAAAATAAGAGAATTTTACATATATTGTTTATAGGTGTCGTATAATGATACATATCTAATGCACCTCTTTCCTAGAAGCCTAGGAGGTCAATGTATTAAGTGGCTTTCACATTTACCTCATAAGATCAAGACCTTTCATGAGTCATAGACAAATTCATTACACATTTTTCATACAACATTAAACATGAAATCTTCATGACTAATTTATGTAATGCAAAACAAAATGAGGGAGAATACTTTGCATTATTTTTACAAAGTTTGAGAAACATTGGCAAGTAAATTCCCTAATCCTATTCTTGAAAAGAAACTTGTTCACATTTTCTCCTAAAACCTAAACAATGAATTGGCCTTTCACCTAAGCATTCAACGTGTTAATGGGTTAATTGAGTCATTGAAAAGGAATAAAGATTCAAGAAATCTCTGTTCAGAAGGTGTCTTTTGAAAATTTCACAAAGATCATAGGATAGCCCTTCCCAAAATCTCAAGACAAATCATTAATTTGGACCAAGAAAATAAGAACATTGATTGTGATGGTGTACAGTAAATGTAAATTGTTCAAAATATTTCAGAACCTGCACCCTACAATTGGTGGCAAGGTCTCAAAAAGTAAGTGATGTAAGACCACCTAAGTGAAGCACTTCTCCTAGGTAGCATTACATAAAATTTGGGAGTCTCTTGAATCAGCATGGGTGAATTCCGGGACAAACATCACTGTGTCCAGTGAGATCAGAACCAAAATTAAGCCTCCCATGGTGCAAATAAAATGAACATGGAAGTGCCATGGGTTGATACACATCAAGCTTTTGATTACAGCTTCCAAATATTTAAAAGTGCTCTGTCAGGGCCTTGTAGTCAAGGTGATGTTGGCATAGAAAATGCACCTTCAACTAATGATGATATCAAGATATTCAAGAATCCTATCCCTAAACATGGAAAAGGAAAACCTTCAAACAAATATAGCAATCCTAAATTGACTAATTATTCTTTTTTTCCATATGAATACACCATAGCTCAAGTAGAAGGAATCTTTTCTATCAAAAATGTAATCCCTAAGTGCACAGTTACAACATGTAACAAAAAAATAGTATCCAATGATCCTATTCCAAATCAAGATCAAAGTATCCCTCTCATGCTATCTCATGAGAATATTCTTGATCAAGATCAAAGTATCATTTCCAATGAGTCCTTTTTATCTCAAGATCAAGATATCTTCCACTTCATAATCCCACTCCATCTCAAAACCTAATTATCTCTTCCATATCACATGAAAAACAAGGTATCCTTTTCACTTCCATACCATCCTATGATTACTCTCTAAATCAAAAGTAAAGCATCCCTTCCACCATATCTTCCAATTCACTTCCAAATCATGATCAAAGAACACCTTCCATCCCATCCAATGATCCTCTCATGTATCATGATCCCATACCTTTCAATTCATGTAGTGGTTCCCTCCCATGTCAAGATCAAAATATCCTTTCATGTCATGATCCTAGTCCTCCACAAGATTCCACCATCCTATCCAAAAAAGATATATCAAAACACAAACTAAAAGGGCATCCAAATTGGCTTTTTTCAAAAGATTCATCCAACCCTAAGTCATCCATTCCATCACGTATCCCTCTTCCCATCCAAATACATCATGCATTCCTTTCTTAAGTTTTATATTTTGAGTCTATTTTTATTTTATTTTATCTAGTTATTTCTACTAATGTTATTAATGTAGGTTAGTGGTGTCAAATAAACTTCTACCTTCACATGGTCAATGCTATCGGAAAACAATTTTATATCCTTCAAGAAAAGGGAATCTTTAAACCTTAAGACTTTTGTATTTATCTCTTTCTCACTCTCCCTACTCTCTCTCTTTCCACATCTCTCCTTTTTCATGCCTATATTTTGTCATGTGAGCATAAATGTAATGACAATTTCATTTTTTTGAAAACACTAAAACTTCATCTCATATCATGATGACATGGTATCTTAACTTGCTTACTTGATGATGTTGCACGTGCAACATCATTACAAGAACACCAACCCAAGGATGAGGGGGGTGAAAAATACATTTAGGTGTGGTGGAACCCATTCTACACACCTACAATAGACACATACCTAGTTCATATTAGGTGTCTTGTACGAGACACCTCGAGGGAAATCCATTTTATAGATTAATTCATCACTCTACACTTTTCTATCCTTGAACTATTAAATGTTTGATGAAAGGATTTAAATTAGTTCCTCTCTCCTTATTGACTATTCAATCTAAATTAACACAAAAAAATATTGATCCTTTATTTCAACTAATCACATTAAGGATTAATGTTGATTCTTAAATATTTTATCTTTATACAGAGAAAATTGAACAACCCCTCTTCTCGATGTCAAGTTAACTTGGCTAAAGAATTCCAATTTTATTTAAAACGCTGATAATTTAGGTTTCTAAGGGTTCAATTTCCTTTGACTTATTTATTTGACCTTGGGGAATTTATATTCTAACTATAACTTGGTGCTAATCCTCTTTGGTTTGATTTATCACATAATCAAATTTTAGCTTATTGACCAATTTCGATCATATCAATTATACTTCATCCATGGTTTTTACTTCCTTCGATAAGGTATAATTATTAATATTTTTGTTTCTATTTGAAAATATTTTGGCAACATTAAGAATTGTTAGCCTAATTTCCTCAAGATACCTATCATGGTTTAACCCAATGTTACAATTATAATCCTAATATTACTAATCTAGAATTGGAATATGAATGGATTCTACGTAATCCCATAGACACCTTACAATACTCAAACTAAAGTGAATAAAGTTAATTCATTCATCTCTCAATAATTAATAGTAATTTATTAATCTCACTAGAGGTCTCCATTTAAACTAGAACAATAAATAGGAAAATTCAATTAATTAAGTCATAAAATAAAAAAATTATTAGCATACCACCCCCATCAAATACTCACATGGCCCCTTACTAAGATAAGACCATGCCCCATTATCATTTCCAATGCTATATTACTATCGCTTCTTAATATACAATATTCTCAACATGACAATCAATAATTGATTAACACTTGGTATCATACTCATAATATTGAATTTGTTTCAAAAATAAATAAATAAATCCTATACTAATTTAACTCCTCAACTTGATGCATACACCCATAATTAATAACATTATTATATGATTTTTCCTTTACTTCTCATTTATTATAATCCTTCTATATATGTGTTAACCTTATTAATTCGTTTACTCTAGTAAAATATATGAGATATCAAGATAATTTCATTTACCGAATTAGTTTTTTGAAATATTTTATAAATTTGTATAATACAATCTATCTAGGAACCTTATATCGAATTTAATCCATATGAATAAAGCTGAAAAAAATTAAAGTAATAATTTATCTTGGATAGTGTAAGACATCTCCCATAAACATCTATGTGTGATAAAACAATAGTGATGATTTTAAAAAGAAATATCAACACAAAACAAAGGAAAGAATAATAAAACACTTAACTTCTAAATTTCTAATGGAAACCCCAAATCACAGGCACGAAGGGAAAACCCCAATTGTCACTATTTTGTCATCGGGTTTCCAGCCTCTCTCTCTCTCGTTTGTCTTTCATTGATTGTTGTAGTTTTCCATTTAGAATGAGTTTTGATTTTATTGCTCAAAGGTTTAATCTTGGCATACTATTTCTTCTTTATATATCCACCTTCATTATCTATTCCTATCTATAATTTCTTGTGTAGGTTTTTAGAAATGGTTCCCTATTCTTTTGTTGATCATTGAAGCCTTTATCCATGTTTGTGGGAGCATTTTATTAATTGGAAGATGGACTATACATTGAAAAATAATTGTGTATTATCTTTGTCTACCTCATTCCCTTCCATTCAACTTATAGTTTGCACATCTATTGTTTCTATTGGGCCAAGCTATCAATGTTTTGTGTAGTAATGAAATCTTTTACAATGTCATTATTTCCCTCTTATCTATTTTTTCCCCTCTATTTCCCTGTTGGTTTTTGTTGGTGTAATTAATTATTTAATTACACTTACATAAGTTTACTTAGGCATAATATTTATTTAATTAAGTCCTAGGTTGCATTAATTAATAATAGGGTCATCCCCCTTCACATGTATTTAGGATAAAAGATTCCTTCTAGAAGATGAGTTGTCTTTTCTAGAAGTATTATCCAATCTTCACATCATTCTAGGTAGTAGTTGTCACATGTTGTTAGATCAAGACACATGGAAACATCATATTACTTACTACATCTCAACCTTGCCTATATCAGGAAGGTGCTTGTCATTTGAGAGGTCTTAATATCAAGCAAGCTCATATTCTTGCATATCCTCTTGTAGAAAGTTTTCATTGTTTTTGTAGGTGTTCTTGGGTGTCGAGCTAATATCCATCTCTTACATGGTATCAGAGCAATTTGAGACTCTTTCATGGTATTAGAGCCTTACTTGCAAGACCCTTCTCAAATCTAAGGATTAAGCTATGGTTGTAAAATCTTGGTGATTTTTAGTAAGTTTGAGTATGCTCTTCTCTTGCGTCATATGATGACCTGGAAAATCAGAAAAACTTGAAAAAATACCAAATTTGAGGTTTTTTCTTGAATTTTTTATTATAGGTTGGAGGATTTGCATCTCAGGTGAATTTCTAGAGTAGATTGGGTCATATCTAACCCTTCCATTGTGTACAGAAGGCCCAAAACCCCCATTTTTATATAAAATACTTCATATTCTAAGGTAAATTTATTTTTTGGTGATTTTTCAAAAAAATTTGGAGACTATCTTAAATTTGATGGCCAAATGACCATCATGGAAGCCCCATCATGTCTTAATTAGGTAGTTTTCATAAAATTTCCATAACTTTTGACTCAAGTATCAGATTTTTGCAAATGAGATATTGTTGGAAAGCTGATTCCAAGCACTATCCAGTGGTGTGGGAATTATTATCATATTTTATTCCTATAATATTTTGTTGTTGTTTGAATTCAGATCTCCTATTTGGACCTCATAGCTCATAACTTTCTGCTAGTTTCTTTGATTTTGGTGATTCAAGTTGCGTTTGGAAGGTATTTAGGAGCTCTTTCATTGTGTCCATGCACTTTTCCCAGGTTCAACCCCAGGTATTATTTATTCAGTATTTTTCATATTTTTCATTTTAATTGATTACTTGGACATCTTGACTCCTAGAGAGGTTCTATTAGTTTGGGAAGACTTCATTTGTAGTATATATCATATTTGGGAGTTTCTAATTCATATTGAAGGTCAATGTCTTTGTAATCTTTGAGATCTATCATAGTTCATTATGGGGTTTTCATTTCATCCCTCTCTAATTATGTTGAAAAGGGGAAACTATAAACAATGGAGAAATGGTATCATCAAACATCTTTGATGGATTCATTTGTTGTCATATTTGTATAATCTTGTTCCCCCTCCTGGTACTGATAATAATAAATTTGCATGGAATTACAAAAGGGATCATGTCCTAGGAGCCATTGCAATGCATATTGATGTTGCTTTTTTGAAAGGTATTGATCATTGTGATTGCCCTCATACTCTATGGACTAAAATTTGGGAGATACATGGAGATCCTGATATTCATCCATTCCTAGATGATCTTGTTTCAAATTTTTTTGTGCCTCTTCATTTCTTAGACAAGATACCCTATGATGTAGATACTATGCGGGAGTTTGAATATTTGGGATACTTTGAATCTTTAGATGAGGATGATGAGGTTTCTTCAGATGCTCCTTCTCCATTAGAGACAGTTGATGTACCTTCAACTTTAGTGATTCCATATGCAGAGTCATTAACTGAGGCTCCTATCATTCCTATTCAATAGGACCATTCATCTCATGGTGATGAGTCATTGAGCACATCCAGTGATTCATTACAAGTATCTAATTGTCTTCCTAATTAGGATTCTTATCTATCAAACATTGCATCCTTGTTTGTGGAGTCTCAGATTTCATATTTGGAGGACACATTTGAGGGGATCTCTCTCCTATTTGATGGCATTCATTGCACAATTGTTGTCAGACCATCTTGGTCTTTGGATATTGTTCAACATCAGTTTCTACATACTCCTGATTTGTCACCTTCTACATTGATTGGGCATGTACCTAATTTGATTGTGGCATCTTCATCTTCATCAGGCAAGGGGACACATGAGAAATTTTTAGAGACATCAACAACATCCATATTCATCTATCCTTCCTTCAATTCCTATGGAGTGGGAAGCATCCCTACATTTCTACGTGGATTTGTTTCTTCCAAAAGGGAGACAAGTTGTTTGTTGACATTGGGTCATATTTTGTCAACAGGAACTTACCATTTTTGTAGGTGATCACATATTATGGGGGGACTACATAGTCTCTCTATTTCCATCCTATGGGGGGCTATTGATTGTATTGTATACATGTGATGGATGGTGTACTTGGGGGGTAGATCATGAAGTCCTCCATCCTTCCTCACTTATTTGCATTTCATCTCCTTTTTGGAGAGGGGTTTTCTTCCCACTTGGTTTTCCCATTTGCTCCATTTGTGGGAGATTAGTTGCATTTCATTCTCATTTGTAAATGGGTACCTAAAATTGCTATCATGTAGTTGAGACCCATCATCATTGCATAATCATTGTATTTTCCATTTCCTCCCTAAGTTGCACTTATGGGGGGTGTTGGTGTAATTAATTATTTAATTACACTTACATAAGTTTACATAGGCATAATATTTATTTAATTAAGTCCTATATTGCATTAATTAATAATAAGGCCATCCCCCTTCACATGTATTGAGGATAAAAGATTCCTTTTAGAAGATGAGTTGTCTTTTCTAGAAGTCTTATCCTATCTTCACATCATTCTAGGTAGTTAGTTAGTTGTCACATGTTGCTAGATCAAGACACATGGCAACATCATATTACTTACTATATCTCAACCTTGCCTATATAAGGAGGGTGCTTGTACTCATTTGTATCATACTTCATACCTCATCATTTGAGAGGTCTTAATATCAAGCAATCTCATATTCTTGCATATCCTCATGTAGAAGGTTTTCATTTTTTTTGCAGGTGTTCTTGGGTGTCTAGCTAATCTCCAACTCTTACAGTTTTGAGGTGTTATAGACCCCATATGCCTAGGGAATGGATCTACTACACATGATTATACACATACATCTATTTTACATGGTTTATACTTGTTTCCTAAAGAGTGATGGGTTGCATATAACCAAGTGTTGAATATAGCATAGTTTAAAATATTTTTTTACAAATAAGTATATGCTAGATATAAATAGTTGGTTGATTTTTTTGGTGAGGAGGGGTCGAGACCCCTATGTGGGTCACAACCCTTAAATGGGGTTTCGGCCTACATATCGACCATCCCCTTCACCTTGGTTGTGGCTTACACCACATTTAGGTTTTGGACCCTATGGCCCCCTTATATATATATATATATATATATATATGCATTTAAAAAGTGTCAATAATATAAATGTAAGAAATTATTCCTTATCTATTTATTTAAAAAAAAATCTTTGTACTTCTCAAGTATCCTACTCTTCTTTGTATTACACATACCTAGTTGTATCAACAAGATCAAATCAAGAATTTGAATAGATTCAACAACTGTAATATGATAGCAAAGTCATTTCTCCAAGGGAATTAGTTTGTTTGAATATTCATTTTCTAACTCCACAAAATTCGTAGAAGATAAAATAATTTAACTAGGATTTTATTTTTCTCTTAGACTAAATTCTTAATGAAATGAATTCTAATCTCTTATTTTATTTTATAGGTGTCCCATTAAATAGAAACCAACATCAAAAATAGTCTCATTGAGAATGGATTTAGACTCTTTTCCACAACCAAGGGGTTTTTAAGTCATTGAGATTTCTCTTTGACAACATTACTTATGTATCAACCCTATGGTATCTTGATAACTAGAATAAAACTCAAAATACATTTCTCTTTGCTTGCATGTACATGTAGATTCAATCCACTACTAAACATTACATACATTGAGATCCTTAGAAACATGATTCAAATTCAATAATACATTATTCATTTTACATGAAAAGGTTTCTAAATAGGTAGAGGATAATGCATCTCTTTTTCTAGCATTCAATATCATTTTTCATTACACTACCATCTTCTACTCACAATGAGCTTGAGATGAGCAATGAAACTAAAACATTATTTGCACACACCACTTAATGGCATACCATGTTATTGAAGTGGAATCACACATAGAAAAAAACTGTTATCACAACTAAATACCCACTACACACATTTATACACAACACTTACGAAATGGTAAATCAACATTAATATGTTAATCCATTTTCCAAGTATACATAAGTTTTCCTTCAAAGTAGTAGTGCACACATAAAATTAATTTTTATTCAACACTTTCCATATTTTCTAGCAAATATTTACTAGCTAAGATATGAAATCAATAATAGAGTTGCAATCCCATGTCATAAGTTTTCACCACTTGCATACAATAGTTTTGAAAAGGGACACTTGGTGCTATACTTACAAACAATATATCCTCACATAACTCAAAAAATTTCACACTAAGACAAGGAAAGACCATTTCCAAGGCCAAAGGGAGCTCACCTCCTAGCCTTATGACAACACATTGTCCATTCCCAAGCTTGGGGAGATCGACATGGAACCAATTATATAAAATTGTACAACACACACGACAACATATTTTTACAATCTTAAAGCTCACAACATGCCCATTAGAACCAGGATGCACATCATAATGGTGTTCTCATGAAAACCATATTAGGGAGAGTTGTGGTTGCACTCCATGGGGAATAAAATTATACATATTTTTTCAAAATATTTTCCACATCAAATTTCATAAACCACTTCCATCTTTTCATTTCATCACACAACCAACAATCTCACAACCACATTAAATTATGGGTACTCATACCCCATTTCTCTAACTCCACACACAACCAAAAGTCTCAAAACCAAATTAAATTGTGTGTACTCATACCCTTCAATTATCTAGAAGGATATTCTTACAACTCTACTCCAAAACAAGGGTTGCTCTCATCTATTGGGAGATCCTACCCCTTTCATAACAAACCCAACCCAGTCAAAATGCAAAGAATAAACATCATTTCACAAATAATACACACATAAACCATTTAGCATGTAGTCAAGAAAACTTTTCACATCACTATGAATCAAAAAGGAATTAAGGCCTACCTCTTAAGGCTGCAAAAATTTGAAGGAGGTTGGTGAAGACTCAACAAGAAAATCCACCAAGGTTTTCCTTCACTACTAAGTTTTCTCTCTACTT
>VDFB02114907.1:0-11039 GCA_007258455.2 Sequoia sempervirens
ACCCAATCCTATAGTATGTGAAGCATAAAATGTGATGCATATTTTGGATTCAAAAAATGTGATACCGTGTGAAAGCTATAGATGTTTTTCAATCAGCCTATCAATTAGGACTTTAATTATAATTCAAATAGAAAATGAATAGTAAATTGTTTTGTTGATTCAAAAGTAAAGCATAATTTATAATGCTGGAAATCTAAGAATCTCAGCTAAAACTTCATTTTTGTTCATCGGTTTGGGTAAAGAAAAAAAGTTGTAGGCCCATGGTATGCATCTTACAGGTACCACTTTTTGGCCCATCATGTCGCCACCTTATAAAGAGATTAAAATAGAATTTGAACTTGAAATTTTGAGAAAGTGGATTGATTCAGCATGCATGAAAGAAATAGTTAAACTCATGGGGTAATTTTGGGAGTTGGTGGTCATCAGGGATCATCATGGAAAAATAGGCCATTAAGTGTGGCAAAAAAAATAGAAAGTAGATTTGTGACTTGGCATAGGTGAATAATTGTCCCATGTATTTCAAAAATATTAAGAATACAATCTTTGAAAATTGATTTGAAGTTCCTAATGGTTTTTAAAAAATCTATTTAATTGAAAATTTGAAATTTCAATCTTGGTAAGTAGCAAAATTCGAGGGAAAAAATAAAAAGTAGATTAATGCAATAGGCCTCCTTATAAAATGATAATATTTTTTTATAAGACTTTAGATATAAGTAGAGGATTCATGTCCCAATGTGATGCATATTTTTTTGTATTTATTTTCCAAGTAAATAATTAATTATGAATTTTTTATTACAACTTTTAAAAAATATAAAAAACTCGTATCTCTGACCACCTTAACTTCGTCAAAACTTCAAGAAATTCAATTTTTCTTTCTTTAATCCTATAGTATGTGAATCATAGAATTTGACGCATGTTTAGGATTCAAAAAATGTGATACCATTTCAAAGCTATAGATGTTTTTCAATAAGTCTATCAATCAGGACTTTAGTCATAATTTGAATAGAAAATGAATAATAATTACTTATTAAATTCAAAGTAAGGCATAATTCATATTGGTGGAAATATGAGAATCTCCATTAAAAACCCTTTTCATTTCATCAATTTTGGGTAAAAAAAAAGTCATCAGCCACATACCCATCATGATCCTGCACATACCCAGATGTAAATCCAGACACCTAGTTGGTAGAAACTAGTTTCTAGGCAGAAAACCCTATCCTAGGAGTGATTCTCCCAAGGTGGCTAATTAGTCCTAGTCAGCTCAAAAATCAAATTTACCAAATTTTCAGATTGCTTTCCAGTCCTCTTAAGCTTCTTAGGTGCACACATTCTAAAATATACCTTTATGTTTAGTTTCAATTGCATTTTTGTTCATTCTTTTATTTTATTTTTTGCAAACATCACTATTTTTTCAAATATTGCACATTTCTTAGGTTTAACATTCATAATTAGTCAATTACATTGCTTATTTCCATTTATATCATCTCATTTAGTCTTAATCACATCATAAATACATGAGATTGAGTGAACCACATTGATTTTGTGGGTCTATCTCTCTCCTTTTAGGTTAAAAACCATAAGAGTGCAAGAGTAGCTTATAGACCCCATCAAAATCTATGGTTCAATTTTGTTCGCTAATGTTGATCTAGATTCCTATATATCTAAAAGGTTATGTGGTTATCATAATAGATGATTGCATGGAATGCCTATAAGGAATAAAAAACTTAGAAAGAATGCCCTAAAGTCATATAGGCTTCTTAGCTGAGTTGATATCCCCTTGAACGTTGCTTTTTTGGATGATATAGCAATAGCATTCTGATTCTTGTTAGACCAATTGATAGGACATAAGTTACCAAGAGAAGAACTATAACTTGAAGTGGACTTGAAACTCTTAGTGTTACCAACCCAATCTAAATCTATAAAATGAACCAAGACAACTAATCAACCAACACATCATACACCAAATATACTATATCATGAAGGTAATGAAGGATCCTCTTAGCTTTCTTCAAATGTAGCTAATGAGGTTCTAATATAAATCTCAAAACCATGCCTATTGCATTGGAAATATCTAGGTTGGTATGAGTAAAGTATAAAATACTACCAACAAGTTGTTGATACAATGTAGCATTAACCAATGATGTAGTATAGGAAGTCTCAAGCTTGAATGTAGATATCTAAAGGGACTCAGAGATGGTTTCTAAATAGTCATTTGAAACCATGCAAGTAGATCAATATTTTACTTGTTTTGTGCAAGATTGATCCTTGAAGAAGACTATGAAATATAAATGCCAAGGAAGTAGTGCAATAAAACCAAGTCTATCATATCAAATATATCTTGAAGTGATGTTTTCACTACTGTAATGGTAGATGAAGTACTCCCAATAATAAAAATGTTAACAAATAATGCCCTCAAGTCATATAGGCTTCTTAGTTGAGTTGATAGCCTCGTTGAACCCTACCTTTGTGGATGATATAGCAATAGCATTCTAATTCTTGTTAGAAAAATTTATAGGAAATAAGTTACCAAGAGAAGAATTGTAACTTGAAGTGGACTTGAAATTCTTAGTGTTACCAACCCAATCTGAATTTATAAAATGAACCAAGACAACTGATCAACCAACATTGTAGTGAATCATGCACCAAAGATACTATATCATGAAGGTAATGAATGGCATCTAGTAAAACCTAAAGATAAGAATTAGGAATCCATCTTTGCATAGGAAGCAATAGGGACTTCTTTGAGGCCATAGAGAGATTTCCTAATTCTACAAAATAAGGATGAATCCTAATCAAACCCTCATTGTTATTCTATGTATATTTTCTCATTAAGGTCTCCATGAAGAAATGAAAGTTCTTCACATCCATTTGATTTAAAACCCATCATTTGTTGCATCTATAGGTAGTGTGATAAAACCCATCCTTTCTTAGCATTCTAGTTAAAAAGTTTATGTATACTAAATGCTTGCAACGTATAAAAAACCCTTAACAACAAATCACACTTTATATTTATCAACTAACCCATCTATTGCAAATTTAGTTTGATATATGCATCTACATGGAATTGTCTTCCTTTTCTTAGGAAGTGAAGTCAAATACCAAGTGTGATTACTAATCAAGGAAACATATTCCTTATCTATAGAAATATCCCACTCAGGTATGCCTGATGCCTCTCTAAGCTTCTAAGAATTTCAAACTAAAGAAAAGAAGCCTATGGCCCCCTAAAAATCTGCCTAAAACTATAGCCCTTAAAAATCTACTTGAATCTATACCCCTTTACCTGCCTTGTTTAGAGTTTGAGATGTGGGTGAGTTAGGTGTAGAAGTATAAAATTCACATGTAATCCCATATCTAGATGAGGATGAAACCTCATCAATTTCATCACTGGGAGAACTAGAAGAAGAATACACTACACTAGTAATATGCAAGGAATTATTTGAATCATCAATACTATAATAAGAATCTAGTGAGACCATAATATTTTTAGAAGTGTCAAGTATAGTTTTAAGAGATTTTTATTGAAACTTAACACTTCTCTCAATAAAGCAGCTCATGTGTGGTAGGGTGGAGTAGGTGATAGAATTTTACACCATCTAGATATCCAACAATGATGAGACCTATTTAGATTATGGATCCATATCCTTGTGATGTTCTTTTGGAATGTGTGCTATCGCATGATAGATTTTTTTTTTGAAATGATCAACTATTGGTTTCCATCCTTTCCAAGCTTAAAATGGGGTGATACCCTTCAAGTCTCTATGTGGAACTCTATTCTATATGTAACATGCGCAATTGACTACTTCTAACCAATATGATGGTGTGAGGTGTTTAGAGTGAATCATATAATTATCCATCTATTTTAAAGATCTATTTTTTCATTTGGAAACACCAATTTATTGTTAGGTATATGGAAATTTGTGCTATAGATTTATCCCCTTTGATATGTAAAACTTCTCAAAATTATTTTTGACATACTCAACCTCATTATCTATTTGAAGCACCTTGATGACTTTCCCTGATTATTTCTTGGAAAGAGATTTGAAATCTTGAAAAGATTAAAATAGTTCCATTTTTTTCTTAAGGGGGTAGACCCATGTAAAATGTGAGAAATCATTAATAAATGTGAGAACATATCTAGCCTTTGTAAAATATGGATGGAGAAAATCCATTCAAACATAAATGTAAACAAGTTCTAAAAATTATGATACCCTCCATGATTTTCCTTTGTCAAAGTTTTCGTATGGATTTTTTCCAAATGCACAACATTCAAAAATTCCCTTAGAAAGTTTAACCTTAGGTAATCACTTCACCATATTATGTTGACATAGTTTCTCAAGATGGTGGTAGTTATGATGGAAAAATTTCTCATGCCATAATTTGCTAACTTCACTAAATGAATTAGTAGTGCTTTTGGAGAAACATATGTGGTAAAATTAGAGAAGGTATATAATCTAGATTGGTGATATACCTCCCCTATTACTACCAAATTCTTGCTTTTCATTTCTCTTATGTCAACTAAATTTGGAGAAAAAGTGTACTCTAACGCTACACTGAAAGGAGATTAGTTAATAGTGAGGGTACACTTAGAATATTTAAAAATGTTCCTCCTTGAACTTCAACTTAGTTTCTCCCTTCTACCAAAGTTGGAGTATCATCTCCTAATTTTATTATGGACATACTAGATGGCTTTAAGGATGAAAAAAAATATATGTAAAGAACCCATATGGTGCACAAAGCATCAGAGTCTATAATCCATGATGGAGATGAAGATGTTATAGAATCTAAGGCTTTTTCCTTTGATTTATCTTTTTACATAGTATTTTCCTAAGTTTATGAAGATGCCTTGATAGAATCAAGTAGCCTTGTATTATTCTTTTTGTGAATTTTTTTTCAAGATACAATTTTGTTTCCTCATGCATTGTTGTTCATTGTGTCCAAGAATTTTACAAAAGGAACATTTACCTCTCTTGTTACTTTGAGAAGAGTTTTTGGAGTTGTCAAATTTTCCTTCTTTCTTAATTTCCTTATTATTTTTAGTGTTCTTCTTCCCCCCTTTTGAATTTTTTTGTGTTTCATTCCTTACGAGTAGGGATTTAGGCTTATTAGACTTCAAAGTGCCCATTTAAATTAACTTTTCTTTCTCCCTTGTGAGGTGAAAAATAAATTTATCAAGTGTGGGTATTGACCGTGAGGCTCCAAGAGCCTTTTTAGTAAAGTATAAAGTCGATACAAATACACAAAAAAATGACCTATATTGGAAAGTACATAAAGGATTAATTGGTCCTCCTTTTCAATTCCACAATCTTTTAACTACAAATTTAAAGATTTAAATTTATTGAAGAAGTCAAGTGTAAAGTTGAAAAACTCTTAGGACTAAGACCTTAGAGTTGATTTTTGAACTCATGGCTTCTAAGTTCATCTATTTTCCCAAATAATTTTTCTAGAGCTTCACAAACTTGGTTGGGTATTTTCAAGTTCTCAATGGAAGAACAATTCAAAAGGAAAATTTAAACATAGGAAGATAACTGCTTCATCACACTTATTGAAACATAAATAAATTTTTTTAGCTATTTTATGATCTTTCTCCATTCCCATGGTTACTATATATAAACCTTTAATCCTAAGAACGAGAGTTATTCTCATCTTCCAATCATGAAAATTGAATGGTGTGATGGGTAGTATAGTAAAATTAGACTCTATGATGCTAGACTTTGATAGTTTCTTTATAGAAATGTGGAAATGAAGAACTTAGAAATGTATTTAGAAGTGAAGGGAAAACACAACACACAAGATCACTTCTTGACCTTAGAATTATGAAAATGGACCACACACAACACCATCCTTGATTATTTAATTTTCCTCCAAATTTGGCACTTTATAAGAGTTCTTGTAGCTAACCAAAAAGAGGCATAAATTGGAAATTTATAGAGTGAGTGTGATTTTATTCTCTTTAGATTCATGGTGAAAAAATATGAACATTTTCAAAGATTGACACTCAAATCTAAGTTATGGGTGCAAAATAAAGAAGTTGGGTACATGAAGAGGGGAAGTTTTGGCCAAAAAATCTTTGCAGAAAATGCGCGATGCATTATTTAAAAACGTATGAATTTAGGATCAGTAAATTAATCCTAAAAAAACGCGTATGCTCTATCAAATGCATACGCATTATATAATGCATACACATTTTATAACACATAAAAATTAATTATTTAAAAAAAAAAATACTTTTTAGAAATGCGTACGCGTTTTGAACTCAAAACGTGTACGCGTTTCTAAAAAGTATTTATTTTTTTAAATAATCAAGAAAGTAAGGAACACATGCGTTTTGTAATGCATACACGTTTTGTAAAAACGTGTATGCATTTTTTAAATTCAAAATTCCCAACCCACATGCTGCCTCGGTTTTAGGCTCGGAAAAGGCTTGGCACTGAAATCTTTAGCCTTTGACCTGCAACTAAAAAACTAAGGTAGATTGAAGAAGAATGTCCAACTTTGACAACATAGCTGATGGACTTTTTTTCTGAATGAATCTATAAAATTAAAACCCATTATAGAACACAATGTCTAATTTCTAAATATATAAATTTTGTTAAGATTGGATTATATTTTCTATTTTTTAATTAATTTCTAAGCAAACTAGTCCTTAAACTTGAAATATCAGGTTTTTTTGGTTTTTTAATAACTTTTTATTGGTTGATTTTCTTGTAAAAAAAATTATATGGGACCAAACTTCAGACAATTCTCTACACAATGAAAAAAAAAAGAGTCAAAAATGTTTTGTTTAGGTCCAATTATGTTGTCCGTACACGTTGATTTGAAAAAACATCAATTAAGGCCAATAAAAATTTAATAAAAAAAAAATATTCAACCAAAAATTACAAAAAAAAATTCAGACCAAACTTCATGTTGTTAGCTCTCTTTTCCTAAAAGGAATTAGCAAAATAATTTTATTTGGATCAAAAAGTGTTGTCCGTACACTTGCTTGGTATGGTAAAAAAAAAGGGACTTTTAAAAAGTGGTTTTTATAGATCCCTATCAAAATTTAGTTTCTATAATCTGGGTATTTTAATAATTTACATATTTGGAAACTAGATTCAAAATGATAACTTTCATATTACTAATTTTTTTTAAGATTCATTATGGAAGTGCCTCAATTTTTCAGTCCAAGTGTGACAAATTCTGAAAAACAGCAAAAACATTTCCACTTTTGAGAGCTTTTGTGCACCCAACTTGCATCACCTTATCGAAGAAGTTATGGCACTAAGGAAGTTTCGTACCCATAAAAAATATTTGCTTCTTTCAAAACAATTTTTAGTCTTTTAGAAAAAATAATTTTAGTGCAAAATTTAAAAAAAGGAAAGGAAAAATTTGGGAAAATTTAAGCCCCCTTGAGCAAGAAAGAACTAAGGGCTTAAACAACAACTAACCAAGTGCTAAAATTTTGAGGTTACCCCCTCATCTACTAAACTATGCCCTAGTGGTTGAGATGACCTCACCAAAAAAGAAAAAATTAGAGGTGAATAGTATTTGTGTCAATAATGGTTTTCTCCTAGTTAATTCACTCACTAGGGACTTAGCAGACATATTCACATGTTAAGTTTACTTAGGTCCTAAGATTCTTTCTAGAAGACTTAGTTGTCATGTCTAGATTTTATCTTTTCCTAAGTAGTTGTGATAAGTTGTCTCATATCATAATATTAAGATATTTGTCATAATATTATGTGATCTTATGTCTCACCTTAGCTATATAACCAAGGTCCTCTCATGCATTGTATATACATTGAATCATATTTGCATAATTGATAGCAATACAATTTATTCTTCTTATATTGATATTCTCTCTTTGTGCTTTCCATTTGGCATCTAGATCCTGGTAGGATCTCTTCATTGTCAACTCTAACATGGTATTAGAGCAAGTTGGGTGTCATTGGATAGTAATTATTTGAAGAGATCTTGCTAGATCTTGAAAATTTGAGTATGCTCTTCTCTTGCATCATATGATGATCTAAAGAATCAAAAAAATTGATAGAAATACTAGATTTTGAGGGGTTCCTCTATGATTTGTATTGTAGGTGCATTACAGGAGTTTGTTGCATCATATTTGATCTTACCATTGCATCTGAGCATCTAAGAGAGTCGCATCTTCCTTTGTTTGATCCCAATTGGACATTGGAGACCAAATCTACAAGAGTTTGAGGTTGGATGTTTGTTATAGATGCATAAAGTATCCATAGTTTTTAAGCATTTTGGGTTAAATCCAACTTTGACATCATGCTCACAAGGCACAAAAACCTTAAGATCGACTGTCAAATCATTATTTTTTGACAAGTTGTTCTTAGAGGAAAATTTGTTTAGTAGAAAGGATGTATGAGCGGACTTGTAAAGCAATATAATTTTTTAATTAAAAAAAATCTTTTCTATAGGTTTTTATTAATTTTTTAATTGAAATTTTCAAATAAATAAAAAAATTGTAGGTCATTGTATTCCCGAGAGGGTACCCAAGCACATGATAGGCCATGTTGGGTACCCCAAGACATGTAGACCAACTAAAGGTGGCAGGGCATACCGGCCCACCATGGCCTTGGTTGTGATGAGGGATGGGTGATGCCCTATCGACCCCTCATGGCTCTTTAAAAAAAAAAAAAAAAAATTAAATTAAATCATGTAAATATTTTTATTTAATAACATATTATGATTCTTTTTAAAAATAAAAAGAATGTATATTTTTATTTTTATTTTTAGTAAACTCTTATTTAATGCTTTTAAATTTTTTAAAATTTTTTACTTTATTTTTTTAATAATGTTTTAAATTTTAATTTTTAATTAAGTATTTTTAAAAAGAAATCTCACATGAATAAGAAAATTTGGAAAAAAATTATGCCTGAATACCGATCGAGCTTCATCCTACATTGTTTGCTCCTCCAACCAACAACCCATAGAAACTAGTTGCTCCTAACAAAATCCAACTAGAGGGCATATTTCAAAGTCATCTAATTCAAGCACATTTTATATCGCTTGTTCATCAACATTTCTAGATTTGCATCATCATTGTTTGTAGTCCCTCTTTATGTATACATCCTAAATGCACTAAAAAAAAGTGCAAGTTAGCAAGTTTTTTAGTGTTCCTTGGCATCACGTCTATTGTTTCTTATCATGATTTCAACCTGAGTCCTTGGGTATGTCTAATATGGTTTTGAACCATGGATTTTTGTGTATGATTCCTCTCTTACACTTCTAGGGTTTTGACCTAAAAGGAGAGACGTACAAAAATATTAATGGCTCACTCAAGAACAAATCCTTTAGATTCCAATGCAAAGGAGATTGAAATATGTCAAAGGGGATTGTCCTAGAAGTTGAAGACAAAAGAGAGGAGTTCACCACCAAGTACAAACTTGGAAAATGCAAGATTTTTAAAAAACACAATGTGATATGAAAACTAATTCTAATTGGCCTAGAAAATGACTTAGAAATACAAATAAAGAAAAATAGAAAGCTATGAAACATAAAGTGTGCACCTAGGAAAGTGTTTAAGACTAGAATATCTTTGAAATTATGAAATTGTTACTTTTTAGGCCTGGTGGGACTCATTCGCCATTCTAGGAGAATTAGTCCTAGTTTTGGAAAACTATCCCAAAATAAGTTTTAGCCAAAAGCATATCTGAATCTGCAAAGATTTCTGAAAAACACCTACAGTGGACTCATTCGCCACTATTGAGGGATGATTCTTGTTTTGTCAAAAAGTGTGCCAACCTGGGCAGAATCTTGAGCTAAAACTTTGCAAGCCTCTAAAGATGGATGAAATAAGCACTTTCCCACCAATTTCAAGAAAATTGAGATGGATATTTTTCCCTAGATCTGAGTTTCCATGAGTCTTGACAAATTTTCATGAAAACTTTGACAACATTTACAATTTTATCATTTTTGCTCTCTTGAAGGCTTCCAATCTAGTTTTCTTCAATCTACAAACCTACAATCACACATTAAAGAGGGAAAAACTTGTTGATTGTTAGAGGATTGGGATTTTCCTTGGTGAAACCCCTTTTAGCTAATTAAAACAAAATGATGAACAAGATAATGAAGAATAAATATGAGTTAATGCAATTAGAAAGTTTCTGTAATGATGGATCCTGAATTGTTGCAACAATGGATGAAGAATATTCCCTTGAATGCCTTAGAATTGGTCTTGTGAAGTCTTGAAGTGTCTAACCCTAGCTTGCTTGACTTGATAATATGAGTACATTATGAAATAATGATTTGATGGCTTATTTATATAGGAAATCCATTGAAATACCCATTAATTTGATCTCTAAGGCTGAAAATGAAGAAAATTAAAATTAAAACCAATTTTGTCCCACTCAAACCTCAAAAATAGCCCAAATGGGACTCATTCGCCAACTTGGGAGAATGGGTCCCACCTAAATGGGACTCATTCACCCAAAGTTGTGAATGGGTCCCATAGGGGCCATTTTGCTAGCTAAAGTGTCAGGGAATGCATAAATTAAGTTCATATGTTGATCTAGTCGAGTTTTTTTATCAAAATAAGCTTCACAATGCACAATATGAGGTCATAGGGGCCTATTAATGATAATATAAATGGTAAATAGGGTAAGGGCACAAATTTCAATATAAAATTATGATTAAATACACTTTACAACATTTAAAATGAGGTCCACGTAGCCTAGAAAGGCAAAATATCCAATGTGAATGTGTAAAACACATTAAAACACTAGATTAAAATTAGGTTTAATTTGTACAAGCATTCAATATAATTAAATACATTTTACAATATTGAATTAAGGGGAAAATAGGTCCATTAGACTTAAATTCTTAATAAAATTTTAGAAAAGTGTGAAAGTCATTTACAACACTTTACAACTCCTTTAAAGGACATGCATTTTATTTAGTTTGCAAGGGCCCAAGACCTAATGTGGATGTGTAAAACACCTCACAACACTAGATCAAGGAAATGTTAATTCCAATGTATCATTAATTATTCCCATATCAAGTGTGAAAATGTCAAGGGATTCATTTTTCTACAC
>VDFB02114908.1:0-10461 GCA_007258455.2 Sequoia sempervirens
ACACTTGGTCAAAGATTGTTGAACAATTTTACTTAAACCTCATGCATGTCTTCCTGCACTACAACCTAACAATACCAATGGCTTACAGTAGTAGAGTCAAACACTTAATTGAATTTAGCTGCATGTGGAAACTTTGAGCATCCCTTAGAACATCACCATGCTCCTAGTCATTACCGCATGTGCTCCAAGAGTGCCACAAATACACTTGCACTGTCATACACATTAGGTGTGACATATTAGACAATTATGTGGTTGTGAGTTCTTGTATGATGACTTGCGGTTGGGGAACATAGCAACCGGACTTAGACAGAGTCTCCTGCGGTAAAAGCAACATCTGAAACTTTCCACAACTAACTCTGCACTGCATATACTCCAACAGTACTGCAACTGCACTTGCACTGCCATACACACTCTAGTTATTAAAATATTAAATGTAATATTAATCGTCATCTTAGCTTTAGTTAGTCATCAATTAATGTTTAGTAACTTTAGTTACGCTTTAGTTGTTTTAGCATCTTTCTGATTTCTGCTTTAAGTTAGCTTTAGTTAACGATTGTTTCTTTAGAAACGTATCATCATAAATTTCTTTATAAGGGAGCTTTCATCTCCTTTTTTATGAAATTACACATTTATGAATATCAATTATTTTTTCATGGTATCGAGCTGGGGCTTTCGAGGCACGATTAGTTTAGTTGATTTTTTAAAATAAAAAAATGAAAGAAGTTCTTTAGAATTTTTTGAGAGTCAAAGGTTTTTTTTGAAGCCGTTTTTTTTGAAGAAAATTTTCACGAGAGTTTTGGCATTTCTTCACGTATTGTGCGGGTATCTGATGTTTGTGGGCAGTTCGCTGTTTGTAAAAAGTCGAGGGTTTGGCGGTTGTTTTTTGGGTGATTTACAAAATCGTGCCTTTCTGAGACTCATGGAGTTTCCTCAGTATTACTAGTGGACCTGATTTCCAGTTTTTATTGGCAGCTTGAAGGGTTTTTTTTTGAACCAGTTTTTGACAGGGTTTTCTGGTTGACATAAAAATTCTGCAAAGTTTCAAATTTTTGAAAAAAATTGCTACGAGAGTTTTTGAAAATTTTTCTTTAAAAATTTTGCACTTCAGAAGTTTTTTGAGGACTTTTTCTGAAAAAAATCTTATTTTTTCAAAGTTTTCGAAGGTTTTTCTGAAAAATCTTACAGTTCATGAGTTGTGCTAGCTGATTGTTCAGAGTTTGTGCCAGCTGATCACAGAATTACCTCATTTTTGGAAAATGGGAGGGATGGCTGCTTTGTCCAACGTCATGTTGGAAAGTACGTAGAGGTTCAATGGGAAAAGTTATAATTCTTGGAAGCAGAGGAAGCTCATAGTTTTCAAGTGCTGATGTCTTGATTTGATTGTTTTGCGGGAAAGGATCTGTAATCGTGAGGCGGTTATGTTTCTCCAATTATCAGTCATCGGTGATATGTTTCTAGAAGATTATGGGTAGGCTTAGTTTTTGTTTGTACAATGACCATTAAGGGAGGGTATTAAAATATTAAATGTAATATTAATAGTCATCTTAGCTTTAGTTAGTCGTCAGTTAATGTTTAGTAACTTTAGTTGTTTTAGCATCTTTCTGATTTCTGCTTTAAGTTAGCTTTAGTTAACGATTGTTTCTTTTTAGAAACATTGTCTCGTAAATTTCTTTATAAGGAGCTTTCATCTCCTTTTGTAATTACACAATTATGAATATCAATTATCTTTTCACTAGTGACATGGTTAGACGATATGCAGTTATCAGTTCTTGTTCAAATGACTTGGGATTGCGAACATAGCAACATTGGACTTAGACAAATCTCCATGGTAAATTGTAACATTTAAAACTTACTGCAACTAACTCTGTAGCTGTTTACCAGTTTGCTATAGAACTCTTGATCCTGAACTTGGAGCAAGCTCACCAAGTTCTTCCATGGTAAATTGTAACATTTAAAACTTACTGCAACTAACTCTGTAGCTGTTTACCAGTTTTCTATAGAACTCTTGATCCTGAACTTGGAGCAAGCTCACCAAGTTCTTCCACTGGAAACTGTATCAGGAACTCTTTCCAAAGTTCCAACATGTTGAACACCAGATTAACCATTAAGTGTGGGAAAACAAGTATCAATCATCCTGATTAGGTGTGCTTTTTTCTTCGGCTATATATGATGGTCTAATTCTCCAAGTCATGGTCTTTTGCCAAATTTATGCATCTGTATTTCCAGTTTTGTCTCAAGTGTCAATAACTGTGTCTAGGTTTGGAATATTTCTGGTTTTTGTCTGTAAAATGTTGTGAAAGCAATTAATAGGAAAATCTCTTTGTATTTACAAATTTTGCATGGGCAGCATGGTATTTCTGGATGTATATGTTATATTCCTCTCGGATCACATTTGCTGATCTGGTAATCTTTGATTAGTTTCCAGTGGTCTGCGTGGGCTTCCTGCAAAGAAATGCTTAACATTCGGATATAAAAATGCTTGTCAAAATAATCATAAGGAATACCTTGGATAATTTCATGTATTATTAAGTATTTTGTTTATGCATGATGTTTTTAATTCATGGAATCTTGTTACAAATGAATTTGCAGCAAGACTGATTGAAGTTTTGGACAATTTCTTGTTCTCACATTAGAGGTTTATTACATATTCTTGCATACTTTCTAGATTTTAGACTCTATGACTAGTGGATAAGGAATTGGTCATATAAGCAACCGATTATATTCAAAATTTTCAAATATTTGTCTGTCCATTAATCTTTGCTGGGTACTTTATTGCTCTTTGTGTTATATCAATCTCTAGGAATTTTACTTCTGTTGCATTTATAGACAGACTGTGTTAACCTAGTTTTGTTGTCTGTTATTTTTAGATCCTTGCCTGCAATCTCAGGAAATTAGTGTGAATGGCGATTCAATGGGGTTAGCCGCTAGAGTATGGTTTATCTTTTGCCGTCTAGATACCTTTTCCTTCAAATCATATTGGTGGATCTCATGGGAATGCCTTTCTCAGTTTAGCAGAACCTATAGTGTAGAGGAGCCACTCATTCTTGTTGGTTGGCCAAAGTCCACCTACAGTCTGATCATGAGCTTTACCTGAGTATCTGACTTGAAAATTCCCTAGGAGTTAGTCCTTAGGTGGTTCTTCTAGAATTGCAGGGTGCAATTTGGAGCGCCAACAAAATGTACATACTGATTCGTTGTCGCTTTATTGGATTTAAAGAAAGCACAAATGTAGAGTTGGATATCTGCAACAACTTGACATTTGTAAATAATCTGAAGCCACTGCCAGTAAATAATTCTAGTGAAAAGTCTATTCTGGTGCGCTGTTATCTGGTGGCAACCAGAAGTAATTGCAATAGGGATGATTCAAGTTAAGCTCTAGAGTGCACACGGATCCCTAAATCCCCCCTTTGCACTTGGTCCTGTTGTGACCTTTTCACACATAACCCCATTCAAAATGGGGACCCCCTAATTTTTGCTCCATTTGAGTCTTTTGGCTTTGGTCTTGGGTGGTTTTGCGGTAGTCTCTCCTAATTCCTTATGTCTTTCTGGGGATGTACCCATCTTTTGGCCCAACTTGGAATTTTGGCTAAGTTTGGAGTGTGTTTTGTCGGATTAGGGTTTTCTTTCTTTAGGCTTAGTTTGGGGTCAAATTGAGTAAGTAGATTGAAATCTGAGTTTGGCACAACAATCAAGAGGCTTTAGGCAGGTTCCCATTAAAATTTCACTGAATTCTGACAACTTACTATTTTTAGTAAGTACTCCATTTGGGACCTTTCCCCTAGGGTTTTGGAAATTTTATTCACATCACTAAGTTTAAACCCTTTCAGAGGACTTGTTGGCAAAATTTGAACGAATTCCGAGAATTTACTATTTTTAGCAGGTCCACTTTTAGCACGTATGATGTCACCCGAGCAGTTCCAATATCTTCAATTTCCAAAGCAGAGCAGTATGTAACAGAAACGGCGTCAAACGAAGGTCAACAGAAGCACATGCAATGAAATTAGGGTTTCCTACTTTTATGCCTAAAATGAAGGGCAAATCTCGAGAAAAACTGAAAACGGATGTACCCATTGTGATCGGAATCTTCCAACGAGTCTACTGGTAAGATTTGAGCGCGATCCGCACACTTACTATTTTTAGTAAGTCACTTCCAGAACAGGGCCTAAAATAGCAGGTGAGCGCAATAGGCAGGTGTGAACAAGTCAGTCAAGTCATGAGGACCACGTTGAGCGAATATCAAGTCTTGAGGAGTTGAAAATTCATGAAAATCACAAAGACTTCAGAAGTTACTAAAAATAAAAAGTGAGGATGAGCAAGTTGAAAATTGCCTAAGTATTAAAAACGCACTTGTAATGTAGGCATGAAAATTTTCCAAGTCCAACACTCCTCAAGATCAAACACACATCTCAAATGCGCCCTCAAGGAAGTTTGATGTTTGAAAAATGTTCTAAGTATGGGGAAGTTGAATGAACCCCACTCAAATGCGCCCTAGGAGAGGAGTCAAAATGTGCCTAAGGCATTGAAGATAAAAAGCACACAAAAGGTCTCAAATGCGCCTAGACCAAGGGGGTCTAAATGCGCCCCAAGATGAATGAGGTAATATGAAAAGATTCTAAGGCATGGAAATTCCCTAAGACACCTCTCAAAATGCGCCCAACATAAGAGGTGAAATGCGCCTAAGAGAGAGGTGAAATGCGCCTAGCACTCAGGTCAAATGCACTCAACTCAAGGACATAGTGAAAATTTGTCTAAGGCATGATACGGATAGTAGGACTCCTCAAATGCGCCCAAGGAGGTAGTATGATGGATGGAAATTATTCTAAGGCATAAACGAGGACATGACCCCTCAAATGCGCCCTAGAAGAAGATGGTGAAATGCGCCTAAGCATCAAAGTAGAAGGGTCTCAGCGTGCCCAAAGAAGAAGATGAAAATGTTCTAAGGCAAACGGAAGTATAAGATGAAGAGAAGTGCGCTCAACACTAGGTGAAAATGTGCCTAGCACAAGGTGGATGAAATTTCTAAGGCGTGAAACAAGATGCATGAGGAAGTTGAAATGTGCCCTACACAAGGTGAGTTAAAAAAACGCCTAAGGCATGATAGAAAAATGTCTAAGACATGGTGGTAAATGTGCCCAAGCAGGAGTATAAGATGCGCCTAAGGCAAGATGCACAAGGCAAAAAAAAAATTCCTAAGGCAATGAGAAGAAACAACACCCCCTCAAATGCACCCTAGGTATGGAGATCAAGTGCGCTCAAAGATGAACACGACAACGTGAAAAATTTCTAAGGCATGAGTTGAAATGAACACGTAAGATGCTAAATACGCCTAAGGCACTACGTGAAAATATTCTAAGGCGGGAAATTTTAATGAGTTAAATGATTCTCCATGAATATTTGAAATAATGAAATGTTACAAGGAGTTAAAATGGGAAAATTCGAACTTTGCAAGGGAAAGAATCTTCAACAAAGGAAAAGTTTATGACAAACGAGACCCGTTTTGGTGACAACTCGCCCATCACCTCTCCAAAATTGGAAATTGCCAAGTAGTGGAAGGAGAAATTTAATGAGCTTGCTAAAAAAAACTCCCTCACAAATTAGCAAGATTCTTTAACATGATTATTTAAGCCATGAAGATTTTCATTTTTTCTCACCATTTGCAAGTACGAAGTTGTGGCTCTAAAGGTGAGAAGAAAAACGTTGAGGTGAAGCTGCTGAAGTGAGCAAGTCAAATCAGCAAGCTAGGTGCTAAGGGTGAAAATTTTAAGTGCCATAAGTAATACTGTTGGAAGAGTGTTGAGGTTTGGAGTTTGGAATTTTAATGTTGAAGCTCCATATTTTCGAAGTTTGCTTCACATTTTGGCTATCCCGAGGTTATTTATTTTCTAAGTTTAAATTTCAATGCATATCTTTTGTTTTGCAGGATGGTTGAAGTAGGCAGAGGAGTAGCTACAAAGGTCAACATAGCTGCAGGCAAGGTTGCCAATGCTGAGTCAAGCAAGGCCAATATATCTAGGCAGGCGGTGATAAAGAAGCTGAGCAAAACATTTCTTCTAGAATCCAAGTTTACATCGAAGTTGGGAGAGCTAAGTGATACGAATCTCGGTGCATACAACCTTGGAGCACTCAGAGGTCGGATGTACGGGATAGGTGGCCATCCTCCATCGGTCATGACACATCAAATTATGAAGAGTGGACTTTATGCAGCTGCTGGTTTTCCACCAGCTATCTAGTGTCCAGAGTTAATCATGGAATGTGCCAACTGCTACAAGCTGGAGCGAAGGACTATTGTTTCCTCTGATGGCAAATTGTTTGCCAATCTCACGCCTAAAGCCATCGGAGAGGAGTTTGGAATCCCCACTTTCGATAGGATGGTATATAGAATAGGGGAGAGGGTTGAAAGGATGTATGCCTCTGCGCTGGCATGCTAAATTCTGTTTGGATGCAGAAGCCCAGGCCTCCTTGCACCAAGCTCCCCAAGCAAATTATTTCAGATGATGTGAAGCAGGAGTATTGTGATCTAATAATGATGCTCAGCCGAGTGAGTGGAAGTCCTCAATCGTACATCTTCGAGCCGTGGATGTTCTTCTACATCGGGATTGTGCTGGAAGGGAAAGACTGTGTGGATTGGGCAAGGATGATAAGTGATAATCTAGATGAACAATTCAGGAATTTGAGGAGAACTAAAACTTTTTACATGAGCTCATATGTAGTATACATGTTGGCTCGAATGACTAAATACAGGGGAATAACTTATAAGGAGCCGATTGGGTGTGGTCTTGAGCAGTTCAAAATTTACGAGGCTTGTCCACAATTGCACCTGAGCAACACCTCCAGCTACAAAAGAGTGAACGATGCCTTCACAATGCACATAGCCAGGACTCTTCAGCGAAGGATGCAACAGAGGATATCAAAAGAAGCTCAGGAGTTGATCGAGGAATATGGGTATTGGTTTATCCAATTTCCAAAATTCACTTATATCGGGCTGCAGGGGTTCACATCATATCCTTATAGATTGCCAAGTTACCCCATGGATAGAATGGTGATGTTAGAGATATCTAGGCAGCTCATTGCCTATGATAGAATTCAAAAAACGATGAAGAAAGGAGGATTGGACTTCCCGATCATCATGGGGAATTCAAACAAAGTTTGTCCCTCCTTGCAGGTAGCCAAAGAAGCTGAGGGTGAGCTACAACTTTTCCACCTCTCATACCACACCAACAGGGAGGATTTTGATCCTTATAACAATATCAAAATGGTGCAGGGTGTGGAATATAGGCACAAGGCGCATATTGAGGACTTCTAGGCCAATGCGGTGGATGAGGCTGAGGTTAGAAGGAGAATGTTTTCTAGAATACCCTTGAAAATAATAAGGGAATGTGAGATTGTTCCAGTTTCAGATCAGGTGGATGAGGACATGAATGTTATGCAGCTAGACTATGAAACAATAAGAAACACAACGGTCCCACTACCCGATTGGTCAAAACCGGAAATCACAGACCTAGATACATTATGCATACCGGTTTTGACATTCACTAGAAATTGGGTAGAAAGGCATGTGAATAGACTTAAAAGCAGATCAGTCCCCCTCACTTACAATTTGATGGGTAACCAAAGGCCGCCAACAACTAGAAAAAGGAAACAGGTCGCCCAAGCTTCAGAACCACGGAGGGAGGTGCAGGTTCAGCAGGTACCTCAGAGGGTAGAGGAAGCATCATCCACGCCATCGCAGACTTGCTCTTCGAGTATGCAAGAGGTCTCATTGTTTGCAGACTAGAAAAGTAGATTGAATGAAGAGCAAGAATTTCAGGATGTGAACTAGCCACCTCTTAGAGAGCCAGATAGTCAAAGTGTCAATGCTCCTAGGAATGAAAATCAACAAGAAGAAGCGGAAATAGAGATAGACACCTGCTTCTAGCAGTTGATTGAGATAGCTTTGGAGGAAGAGACCGCTACGAGGCATGATGCTCAAGGTTTAGGAGAAAATATTCAGCAGATGGAAATTGATGAACCTTAGCAGAATATTGTTAGAGAAGTACATGGAGAAGAAGCGAGAGAGGAACAACCGCTTATTATTTGTGACTCGCAGCAGGCAGTACTAGATTGGCTCAGGGAAAGAATGAGAAGGGATCCTGTTGAGGAGACTGACCCGACAATTGAAATGGAGGAATTCCTCAGCAGAATCAGTGGACCGCCAGAGAAGAAGAGGGCCAGAAAGTTCTCGAAGATATCTACAGATAAGTTTGGTTCTCGCACACTCCATGTGGCTGTTCCCAGGGTAGAATGTGACCGAGATGAGGCGATCTCGGAGAATTATGTGGTCACTACTGTGGAGATGGGCCGCCCTATAGGAGCTCAAATAATTGAAGAATGTGACAACTCCTATCAGGCTCTTAAAGACAGATTGCTCCAGACAGAAGGGAAGTATAAAAGATTGAAGAAAGAGCATTAGACGTTGATTGGCTATGTGCGACACTTAACCCGTCCGTGTGGGCAAGAAAATCCAGCAGTTGATCTTTTAGCTGAGCTTCTGAGGGAATCAATCAATAGCCTAAAAGATTTAAAGAAGATGGCTTAAGAAGCAGATAAGTGGGTTGGCAATGTTTGCGCGGAGGCAGAAAAGTTCATGGAGGACCTCGCCCATTCTTTTCAGCAGGCGTCCAGTATTCTGACGCGCATGGGTAATGTTGATCTGACTTGGAGTGAAACCCACATTTATTAGGATAAAACTGTCCCTTGCTTGGCAGCTCTAATGCATATGCCCATACAGATTTTGGTAGGAGGAGTGATTCAGGAGGGCGATAGATATGACTTCCCCAGTTGGTATTCCTCAATAGTCACAGGTCGAGGCTTCTTCGATGCAACTCAGGTAGAATCAGCCAGAGTTAGAAAGGCCATGGAAAATATTCAGGAGGGAGTCTTGAACACACTTGAAGCATTATTCGCTAAAAGGTTGATTTGAGAGGAAATGACTACAGATGGCTTGAAAAGCAGATTGGAGCCTTTCTTTTCAAATGTAAGGTCATTTTCCCAAGTAGATTTTGAAAATATTTCGACCTTCTTCAATATCATTCAGAGCACTCAGGATGCCTTAGTTGCTTGGGGAAAATCTTGTACTCGGTAGGGGCAGGCGGTCACGGTGCTTGAATTTCAGCTTAATCATATTCCACCCATCTTAGTTCAGGAGGTTGAGGTAGTATTGACTAGATTCATCGGGTTTGTGGTCAAAGAGAAAGAAAATGGGAACGCCTTCTTGGATGATGATCTTCTGGATGATAGTGGGCATTAAATGCTCATAGTGGTGAGGGGAGATAGTGGGCATTATGTGCTCATTTATTACCCACTCCACTTTGTGGCCGTTTTTAGGGAAAAGCTTGAATAAGGCTTATGTGGCTCAATCTAAGCTGTTCATTGTAATTGAATCTGAACCGTCCGTTGGACCGAGCCAGCTATAAAAGGGGCACCCCCCCTCATTTGTAGGGAAGGAAGGAAAGTTTTCAACTGAATGCTTTGTAAGAGATTGTTGTGAACACTACTATAATAAAAAGAGTTGTCATTGCTTGTGATTTCATTTTTTATTGTGGGTAGCTAGCAAGGTTTCTTCATCCTTCCAATTAGCATAGAATCTTAGAGTAGAACTTAGATAAAGTAGAATAGATTTTATTTCATGCAAGTAGATGATTGTGGAATGTGGTGATTTATTTGAGCAAGCTTCGCTAGTCCATAACACTAGTGGGCTCATTGATGGTGGGTTTGCCTTGTGTGGTCAACTAGAATAGTTTGGACCTAACTTCGGTTATGAATTACATGTTGGTATGCGTTGTCGTGATGGCGTCTTCGTGCTAATTTGTAACCTAAATACCTCTAGTTCACTCCTTTGAAGATTGCACCAGTTTTGTGGAAGCTATCCGAGGTGAGGCAAAACAAAGCTTGGTTGAAGTTTGTGAGATTTGATCACCATGTCCCGCGCCTAGGGTAGATTAGAGTTTAATTCAGCATTCTTTGGTTAGTTTAGGAAACCTGGGTGTCATTGGTAAATCTTCCTAATCTTGAAAGTCCCTTTCTCTCGAGTGAACAATTGTTTAAGTCCCCTTGAAATACCAACAAATCACATCAAACCAACTGAGTCTACGTCCATTGCATGAAGGAACCTTGGAGTTGAATGCATGATCTTTCACAATCTTAGCATGCAGGAGATTTTGATCAAGAGAGGATAGAGTGACCGTTGGAAACTTTACTCTGTGTTGGTGTGGTCATACAACAACCATCAATAGGTCCCCCGTAAATGCAGTCACAATAATGCATACTACACTGGTTGAGTAAGTATATAAGTTGTAAGTATTTTTTTTTGAAATATTACTTGTAGTCTTGTACCATAGTTATGAACTTTGGTTTTGCCAAAAATATACCAAAAATTGACAATTTAGCAAAATCTTTTTCAACTAAATTACATTGATTTATGAT
>VDFB02114909.1:0-48058 GCA_007258455.2 Sequoia sempervirens
AAACACAAATTTAAAACCATTGCTAAACATCTGACCAACACTCAGAAGGTTATGCCTCAAACCCTTCACATAATATACATCATCAGTACTGTGCACTCCATCAAAACTAATTGAACCTTTTCCAAAAATCTTAGCTCTTGAATCATCACCGAACATAACTAAACCACCATCATATTTCTCAAGTTTAGTGAACTTACTCTTATCTATGGTCATGTGATTAGAACATCCACTATCAATTACCCAGTAGTCTTTGTCCTGTCTTGCATGAAAAGTGGTAACCAAAGTACCTTCCATCCTATTCCTCTTATTTTCCAGAGCCTTCTTGCTTACACATTTTCCAGGGTTAGTGGATAGAGATTTACTTTCCAAAGCCAAGAATAAGCATTCACTATCATCAACCTCATTCTCAGATTTATTATCAAAAATTCATGCTTCTTCTTTAACATAGTACAACTTCTTATATTTCTTATCCTTTCTATCCTTATCCTTATAATCCTTGTTCTTCTTATGTACAACTCTGTTTGGACATCTTGAAGCATAATGACCAATATTACCACAACTGAAACATTTAAGGGTAACATACCTTTATACTTTCTGGTTCCTTTCTTCAACTTCCTAGTGAAGTTTTCTTCCAACTCACCATCACCATCACTATCCGGTTCGCCTTCAATCTTCATTTCCTTAAATTCCATTTCTATCTTTTCTTCTATCTTGTCTTCTTTCTGAAACTTTCTCATCTTAAATGCTTGCAAGGTGTCGAACAACTGTTCTAAAGTGTACTTCTTAGGATCATACATTTCTTCAATAGCTAATATCGTATCATTGTAGCAATCTGGTAGGGTGATCATGATCTTCTCAATTATATCTTCATCTAATAGTTTTCCTCGTTGATTTCTAACTTCATTTGCAGTTAGTTCAAGCCTCTAAAAGAAGCTTGTAAATTCCTCACCTTCTTCCATTTTCAGATTTACAAATTTGCACTTTGCTGCTAGCTTCTTTGTCAATTTCACAATTTCATTTCCTTCATACATGTCTTCCAACTTCTTCCAAAATTCATATATAGTATCCAAAGAAAGAACCTTAGCTCGCTCATTTTTATATAAGCCACTACAAATAGCATACTTTTCCTTCTCATTTTCTTCATAAGCAGAAATCTCATCTACAGTAGTAAGAACACCAATTGGAGGTGCATACTTTGTCTCAATAGCCTTCCAAGTCTTGAAACCAAGAGATAATATACCCTTTCATCTATCCCTTCCAATCATTGTAATCAGTTCCATCAAACATAGGGATCGCCAACTTATGTGCCATTGAATCTTCCTTAAGCGGTTAAGCTCTACACCAAGGAACCAAAGCTCTGATACCAATTGTTAAACAGACGTAGGACAACTATGAGGGGGGGTGAATCATTTGTCACAAAATTCAAACTTAAGACTGCAACACTTATCAATTCCACAACCACACTATTTTGTTATTAAGTTAAATCATGAAACACAAATAACAAAAAGTAAATCAACACAATGAACACCAAATTTTTATGTGAAAAACCCAATAAGGGAAAAACCATGGTGAGGGTTAACTCACAATATAGAAAGATTATAAAAATGAATACAGAGGCTCACTACCAAGGGCTCACTGCCTAGAAGAGGACTCACTATCCAAGTACAAAGGCTCATTTCCTACAGAAAGGACTCACTATCCAATAGGGAGGCTCACGGCCGATAGATACAAAAGAGAACAAAAGATCCACCACAACAATTAACACACATTCACAACTTTGAATAAGGATTGCAGAAACCTTTAGCTCACTGCCTTCAGGAATCCAACACAATGAAGTACTATTGTCTCAACTCACTCACACACACACTTCTTCTCTTATGATTTGTGGCTCATCTTCGTCACTTTGCATCACACTTTCATACAATTCTTCACAATTTGACTTGATTTTATACCATCCTCAACCTTAGAAACTTTCTCCAAGGTTGGCCACAAATACCACATTTCATAAATTCAATTTAGGTCGGCAACTCAACATTCCTGTGGTAGAAAGGAATGAGAGTGGACCAATAAAACATTTAACCAAGACCAAAAGTAATGTCTCAGATCAACCACATGCTTCCTCAATTTAATTTTATTCTTTGAATGAAGTGTAAAGACCAAGTCGGCCAAACCTAATGAAAACACAAATGAACATTGATGTACACACTTCCCAACAAGAAGATGAGATGCAAACTCCACAAAATGCTTCATTATGCACGAGAATACATCTCAGATTTCTTCAGATACATCTGTAGCAAATGCAATATGCTTCAAACTCTGAACACATTTCACTAGTTCATTCGGACTGCACAAACCCATACTGAAACACTAAAACATGACTTTCAGATCACCAAACTTCAACCTTCTTTTCCAAAACCTAGAGAACACCATCTCAAGACATATCCCAGATCCGCAGGATCTAAAACAAAACAGTAGAGGACTGGGGAGCAAAAACATTTCTCTCAGTCCACAGAAGATCAACCTTTCCAAAATAATTCACACACCGCTGAACGTAACTTTCATGTACTATCACACCAGAAGCTAAAACTTAGGATATATCACCACATGATTGCCATTATCAAATATTCAGATCTACACAAGCATAGGATCAACATAGGAGAAACATAGAGCACATACCAAAGCACATTCTGAACACATTCATCACTCTGACTTCTCTTCTTTATTAATTTTCTCAAAAGAACTTAGAAACTCATCAACACAACACATCTGCAATGACATAAAGATAGCTCGATGTACTCACAACATCTCAGCAGGATCTCATCTATACATGTACAATCTACAACATACTAAACTATGTTGATATTAATGACAACATTAATGACAACACCACCAGACTAGCTCATACTTGCAATAGGTAAGTGATAAAAAGAGGGTATGTAGGTGAATTATAATAAGAAGAGTCTAGAAATGTGTGAAAATGTATCGCAACACCTTTACAAGACATCATAAAGTCTTAATGATTCATAAAGATTCAAGACCTAATGTGAATATGTGGGCCATATTACAACATCAAATCAAGGCAAAGTCAAGCCAAATAAGCACAAGGAGGGACAAAACAAAACAAAAAAAGTAAAAGGGTTACTTTTTCTGTGTCCACCCATGTAACTCTCTGCTTGAATCTAAGCTTAGTAGAACATTCTTTTAGCAGATTTGTAGCCTCTATCTCAAAGAGAGTGGAACCACAAGAAATTAAGGCATCATTTCTCATTTTATCTTCTAGATTCATAGCCTCTTGCCTTCTAAGTACTAGTTCTTTCTAGACATTTTCAGTAACCTTTCTCTGTATAGTCTCCATTTTTACATTGCAAATGAATATGTACTAAATAAATGCATTTATGATAGTTTTATTTTCTTCATCATTGACTTTATCATACAGCTCAATAGAACTGGCATGACTAGATCATTATCAATCATATTGTTTATGAAGGTTCCTAGATCTAGAGGTGGATGATCACTTATCAGAGGAGATCCAAGCATGTCCTCTATAGGATTAGATGAGCCTTCTTCATTCTTCTTATGCGCATGGATTCGGTAAGCATCCTCCTCTTCCTCTGTCTCCTCATCAATGGAGATCTCAACTCTGGTTTCAGCTTCTTCATGGGAGGTACTACTCCTTTTGTTTCTCTTCATATGATGCTCTTCTTTTATGCCAAGTTCTATTTCTTCCCGAAAAATATCACTCAAATCACATATCCTTGTGTCATTGAGTGAAACCTCATACATTTGGGGATATTTAGATTTCTCTGTAACTGCTCCCCATGAAACCATTACTGGGTTCATTTTTTGGAAGAGGTATCTGCACTGAATACAAATACAAGAATATTTGATTCATCTTTTTTCTTAGGTTATTCCTTTTTCCTCCAAATATTTTCCATTTATTTTCTTACTTCAGGTAGATCCACTTTGTTCACAGACTTTTTCTTTTGTTTCGGATTAGGTTTCTTCCCAATTTTGCTCCTACAAAATTTTGAGATATGTCCTAGTTTGTTGCAGGTGTAGCACACAACATATATTTGATCAAATTGATTTGCATTCATCCTTGATCTGCACTAATTAGACTTGTGTTTGAAGATATTGCATGTGTAACAGTGGCCTTGAAAAGACTGAACCCTTCTACTAGCATTAAATTTGTTCATCATTATCTGGATTCTACATTTGGTAGCTCTATGTCCAAACTTATTGCAAGGAAAGCATTTTCCAGAAAGGAATCCAACATTCTGACTCATTCTATTTCAGTTCATCCTACTTTTACATTCTCTTGCTCTATAATCGAATTTATTGCATGAGAAACAAAAACCATTAAAAGCTGGGTACCTTTGAGCATTAAGTTTTCAAATAGGAATCCTTTCAGTATTGCTTCTTTGATTCTTGACTTGATAAGTATCGCCTTGAAATTTCCTTTGATTTTCCACTTTGTTGAAAATCGATTTTTCCTTTGAGCTTTGTCCTTCTTCAATTCCTAGACCACTTTTATCCTTAGAAGGTTTTTGAAATGCAATAAACTCATCAAGCCTTGTAGAGCTTGTTTTGAATCTTTCTTCATGAGCTTTCGCTTTTTCTAGATTAGATCTTAGGGTTACCACTTCTTGTTCAAGCTTTGTACATTCATCAATTTTGTTCTGAATCTCAGCTTTCTAACATTCCTTAATTCATTTATTTTATTCTGCTTGGACGTTCAGTCTGGTAATGTCCTCATTAGCCTTTTTTAATTGATCACTAACTTCTTTATACCTTTCCTTGAAATTTTTGATTTTCTCTCTTAAATTTTTAATGCATTCATTTGCTTCCTTCAAGTTTCCTTTCATATTTTCCTTCTCATCTTCACTTTTGTCCAATTCTTCATGTGATATCAAAAAATTTAACCTATTTTAAGCAACTAAAATGCAATAGAAAAACATAAAGAAACACCTCAAGATTAGCCTAAGGAATTTGTAAATGCAAAGAGAAAGAGTGTAAAATGATTGCAAGTGGTTATACCTTCCCTTTGCAGCTGAAACTCCTTGGTTGGCCCTTGATTTTGATTTTTTTTGTATGCTCCTTGATGACTTTTGATACAACTAAATGAAATACTTGACTATGTGCTTGAATGCAAGTGCAAATAGATGAAATTGATGGCTAGATGAGTGCACAAAATGGCTGTGTTTGAAATTCCTTAGAGGATGGGGTATTTATAGAGAAACTTGAATTCTCTAGAGAATTCAATGGTTGGGATTTATCCAACAAGGCCAAGATGAAGGGCTAAGGTGATTTGAGAACTCACAAGCCCTCACATTTTGACATGTGGAATGTGAGATGGCTAAGGGCGAGATGATGTGTAGGTGATGTGGAAGGGAAGTACATGATGTGGAGGAAGGACAAGTACCTTCCAAGTACCTTGGGGAGTGAGAAGATTTCCTCAAAAAGGAACTTCTTGTCCCCAAGTGGGAGTGAAAATGACATTTGAAGAATTTTGGAATTTCTCAAAAATCTCCATGGGAAAAGAGAAAGTGGTTGGAGAAATAAATGTGAATTAAAAATTCACATTCATAGGAGAATCTAATGGATAAGAGAGGGTCTCCAAAAGGTGGGAATTGGTCACATGTGCATGAGGTGACAAGTCAAATATTCTAGAAGCCTTGGAAAGATAAAATGTGAATTAAAAATTCACATGGGGAGGGGAGAGACCTAGGATGAATAAAAGTGAATTAAAAATTTACATAGGAAAGAGGGTCAATGCCCAGAAAGGAAAATGGAAAGATTGACTAAAAAGTGCTGCTAAAAGTGGCTAATGACTTTGATTAAAGTTGTGCAAATACTTGATTATGATAATTAATGGAAGATTAGAGACAAGTGGCAAATGTAGGAGGATGTGACATTAATCCTTGATTAAGAGGATGCAAACCCTAATTATGAATTAATTAAATTAATTCAAATTAGAGATGGATTATGGAGGATGTGACAAGGAGAGAGAAAATAAGAATTTTAAATTGATTTTAATTCAAAAGATTAAAATGACTAAATTAAATAAATTGGTGTATTTATTTAATTTAGAGAGGAGAAAGGTACCAGATAAAGTGTTTAATTATTAAATTAAATACTTTAAGAGTCTTATGTGGGAAGTGTAATATTAATTAAATAACTTAATATTGACAAAATTTATGAATAAAGAGGTAAATTTGATCATATGGGAGTGATCAAATTTGGGTGTCTACACTTCAAGAGCAGCATGAAGTTCCTCAGATCCAGAGTTTTCTTCCAGAGGAACATGATAGTTTTTGTTAGCCATGTATTCAAATTTAGGGACCTTCCTCAAGCTGTAAGACTCCTTCAAAGGAACCAAGCTCTGATACCAATTTTTGAATACACTGAATACTATGAGGGGGGGTGAATCAATATTCTGCTAACACAATTAATTACTAACCATCCAATTATCAATCCACATCTAGCTACAAAAGTAAACCAAAACATAAAAGGAATCATAACACATTGACACTAAGATTTTTTACATGGAAAACCCAAAATGGGAAAAACCATGGTGAGGATTAGCTCACAATATATTATAAGAAATTACAAGATATTACAGGGCTCACTGCCATGACTCATTGTCCTTGAAAGGATCACATCTTGAATACAAAATGGATTATTACCAGGATACAAAAAGGTATGGCTCCTGCCAAAAGTGAACTGAAGAAGTGCACCTACAAAGTGCAAATATCAGTCCCAATTAAGCTCTGGGAAACCAAAATCCTACTCTAGCCATAGGTATACAATTATTATCAGTAACTTCCCACTATTACACTTGTCGCATCACTCACATACCATACTTTATCTCTTCTCTTTCTTCTGTCCATCACACACACACACACACACACACACACACACACATATACACACTCAACTATTTTCTTCATGAATTAGGTTGGCCTAATTGAATGTGAACACACAAATTCAAAATGACTTGTTGGCCCAATTCAAAATTCCTTTTGTCACATAGAGAAAAACGTGTCATCCACACATTAGGTCAGCCCGGACCTACTAAGGAATACACAAAAAACAAATAGTTCTTAACCTTGTTGGCCAAAAGAATGTCAAACTTTTGTCACTTGGATTACACACCCAGATCAACAAAAATTGTTGAAAGCTCGTTTATATCTATAACTGAAACTCCTGAGCAACATATCAAAGACTTATAGAATTTCCTTTTACTAAGAGTATTTCCAAACCAAAATACCGGATTAGCATAGACACATAATTTACTTAGCCAGTTACCAACTAGTGTTGGCATTAATGACAACAAAGCCAGAAGTTGACCACCTTCTTCATTCTTCCAACAAACATGTCCCATGACCTCCAATCCCATTGATGTTGAAACCATTGTTGCTCATGTCTCTCAAGAGAACTTGCAACAAATGGATAAAGCCTTAGAAAAACTTCAAAACTTTGTGAGTGTTGAATATATTGTTGGTACTGTGGTTCCTATCATAGATAACATGAGGAGAAAGTTTGATAATGAATTAGGAATAGAAAGTATGTGTATCCTAGCTCATATTATGGAGTTAAGTTTCACCATATTCTCATGTTATAGATTGATAAATGTTGTAAGATCTACCAGGTCTTTTAGATTTTCACCTATTAAACAACAATTAAGAGAATATATCTATTGTTACAATGTTCATAGGTAAAATGGCACAAGAGAGCTTGAGAGCATTGTTAGGGATCACCTTCCTAGGTTTTGTAGAGCCCAAAGTATAGAGGGAAAGTCTCAAAGACTTTCACCTGTCAAGTTGGCCAATCCCTCTTGATTACTAACTATTGAATTTGGAAAATTCATAGGTAATTGTGAGATCAGCTTGGTTTATTAAAAATGCCAACACCAAGTAAGAAATTTGTGAGCATGGGCTCACAAAAGTGGATTTGGGTGATAGAATCACCCTTTGATACTGTGAACAATCTCTAGAAAATTCCATCACTGACAGCCTAACCTCCTTTGCAAAATACTCTTCTTCTTCTTCCCTCCATGCCCTCCTCTATCATGTCCTCATTGCATCTCTACCCTTGAAACCTCCATGCTACAATCATACCTAGACCTCAGGAAGATTCCACTTCGCCTGCTCTAATCTATCAAAACACTTTCCTCTACACTCTCTGCTCTCAACCGTTCAGGACTCCGCACACCTACAACGATACTTTCGAGCTTCTCACCCGTGCTTCAACTCTACGCTTTCCAACCCTCAACCATTTAGGACTCCACACACCTGCAATGATACTTTCTGAGCTTCACTCGTGCTTCCTCAATTCATAGGTTCTGTCACAAGCTGCCTCATATTCGGCGATCTTCTTGTGCCCCCAAAACCTCTACTCACTTCCCTCTCCACCTGCATGTCCTAGTGTCGACTGCCTCCCAATCGATGATCTACTAACATGCTCAGGACCACTAGCTTTGATACCAATGGAGAGAGGAAACAAAACTCTTTTCCACAACACACATAATCCAGATTACACAAACTTTATTTTACATTTAATTCATAATCGACAATAACTTGTGTCGATTTAATCGATTACACAATTACATACCCAAATTGAAAGCAAATCAAATGCATTTCTTTATTGAGGTTTCATGAAAATGAACAATTACAATTTTTTTCACAAATCTATCTCTATATTCTCCCTCCTGCAACCTTTCTCTATTCTCATTGCTTCCAAACTATAGTACATAATCCATCTCCTTCCTCAATAGATTTGACCAACCTTTTTATTGTAGCCTTTTCCTACAAACTGGTCACCCCACTCTTCTAATGCTGCACTCATTTTTTCGTACTCCTTCAACCCACTCAACCTCCTTGCAACTTATTTCCTCATAATTCAATAGATGCAACCTCCATTTTATATAGCTACATGTAAATTTTCCACTGCACTTAAGCATGTCCTTCTCCCATGACATTAAAATCTATAGCAACACAAAATTATGCACCTTTGTGCATCCTTCACCTCATACGCAAGTCCCTCCACAAGTTGATCAACCCTTTAAATTCCGCATTCATAGCTTCTAGCACTGTTGCTCACATGCTATCAAGTTTCTTCATCTTTCCTTGTTGTGAACCTTTCTCTCCACAAACCTTCATTCTTCTCAAAGAAAAGTTTTAATCATTGGCTTTTTCGAGACATCTCCATTATGCTAATTTGTGTCACAAAAAAATGTATACCTGGACATTTTTACGCTCATTTGGGTCTTTCTTATGGATTTTGGCCTAGTTTTGCCTAGATTTAATATTGTGATGTGGTCAACACACTCACATTAGGTCTTGGGCCCTTGCAAACTAAATAAAATGCATCTAACGATGTCTTGTAAAGGTGTTGTAAAGTGTTACAAAAGACTTTCACACTTTTCTAAGTCTTGAATGAACCACCTAAGTTTTTGCGGGATACCTTTCTCTAGGTGCAAAACCCTAGCAGTGCAAGAGAGTGTCCATCCCCAAAAATTTGCAGTTCACAATTAAAACATTCCTTTCATTTGCGCCCCTATGTTCTTATGTTGCCTCCTTAATTAACATAGTATGCAATCTCATTTTAAGGGCGGACCAATGATTTCACCCTCCTTTCCACAGCTTGTGCTACACAGGAAATTGATTTCCAATCGTGGATTTTCACCCACATAGCCTCTCTCACTTCCAACTTGACGCCTCTTCTTTTTCAACACCCCCCCCCTTCATTGGTTTATGCCATAGTTTTAAAATAATGTTTCTATTCCCCTGAAAATGAGGCATCACCTCCTTGCTATGCGTCCTTTGGTATTCTAAATCCATTTGAGGAAAATTAAATCTTGCAAAGAAATGGATTCACACTTTTACCACCATGTTATCTTCGAATCAATTCAAATTATTTTACGCATATTCATGGAAACATGAAAGACAACACCAAACAATATATTCCATCTATCGATCAGTAAAACTATTTTTTGCAATAAACCATATGCCAATAAATTCAAAAAAGAGCCATTTTCATGAAATCAAAACGAACTCCCGAAACAACATTTTTTGGTCAATACAAGATTACCTGTGGACTGGATGTTCCTGAATCACATAGCATCTTGTAGAAAGTAAGAAATTAGAAAATGTAACCTCTTGTAAATAGAGAATTCTCAAACCTAAAAATTATTGTTGAATATCATGAAAAATGTACTTCCATGAAAGGTTTATGAGATCTCAAATGTTCATGAAAATATATTTCATGAATGAATGTCAAGAGCCATCTCCTCGTTATTTGGCTCATCTAGAATTGAATAACTACTCTTTGAAAATGTTTCATCTAAACTTAAGGTGATCATTTAAATGGAAAGCTAGATAAGACACTACTTATCTTCCACATATTCTCCTTCTTCCATTTTTCTTAGCGAATTGTGGGACCTCTATGACATAACTAAAGTGGAGAAGTATGTTGAACAATGATGGATTTTTAAGATTAAAATATGATAAATTCAATATATCTTATTTTAGATATTAATTATTATTATTTTATTTTCTATTATTTAATAAAATATCAGTAACATTATATTGATTATTAAATCACATCATCAATATTATATTCATTCGACACATATTGATCATCAAATTTAAATTAAAATAAATTATGTACACAATCGCTAAGCAATGAGGTATTTCAAAGCGCCGCTAGATATGAGAATGAGGAAAAGTGTTTGATTATTATAAAGAAATACCTAAACGTCTGAAATTAGTCAAACTTGGCCTACATTGACAAATTGTGTTTTAAGTAAAGGAAATCTCGGTTTAATTTTGTCCGCACGCATCTTTAGGTTGCCCCTCCAAATTTGAATTGGGTCAGTGTAAGTTCCAACTTCTGACGTGGCCAAATTGAAAACGTGCACTCTAAAACAGTACTATTTGCATGCCCATGCCATTTTTCCATTTTTCCACATCCTATTTGGAGGAGACTCTTTTTATATACAAATATATTGAGAATATGTGCAAAAGTTTGAATTTTTAATTATATATAATCTATTCATTATAGGTGTTCTATAGATTCGCCTTACCCATTCATTTATCATGTCTATACATACATGTTATTCATTTAATTTTGACTATTTCATAATTTAGGATAAGTTTATAATTGTAGGGACATCTTTGTAGTGGCACATTCATCCTTATCAAATTTAAAATTTAAAATTTAAAATTTAAAATTAGACAATTCAGATATTCACCTTTTTTAATTAGGATCAATTAAACACAAATTTGTGTGACATGTTATATCTATGTATTTAAGATATTCAAAACATTCATTTTACACATCCATCATTTTAAAGTTATATTTGCTTATTATTCACATTACATACTCCCATTAGAATCCTAAAAGAAATCTAGACATGAATAAGCATTATTAGAAGCATATGCATAACTACAAAGTAATGTTTTTATTTTATAAATATATTTGTATGGGTTGACTTAGAAGAATATATCCCTTGTGGCATACCATCAACCCTACCAAGGTAAATACTACCAATCCATATATATCAAGAAAGATACAAGACATAGAGGTGCATCAAAGAACACAAGAGCATACATTGTTAGATTTCATAGTACAAGTTTGCAAGCTTAAAACAAATTTGCATGTTAGTGCTTGAAATTATCCCTTATGATTCTAAAGGGTGCACACTAAAAAACTTAACTCTAGGGATATAAGTCATGGTAAATGATTAACTAGACCTTAAATAGTCAAATCATAATTAATTTAGGTCAATTGACAAGTAGTTACAATCTCATGTACACTTCAATATTTGTAAAGTTTGGGAAAGTGCTCCCTTAAGATCATTCAAGATATTTAATTAAAATGACAAAATACACAAGAAATAAAGACTAAACCATAAATGGTCTATAGAATAAATATTATTATTATTATTGTGCCATAGGTATCTCTGCAACCCAGCCTAGCAACCCAACCAGCCTTGGCTTGGTATTACTTTTTTCCAAGTTGGGGTCCGAGAGGGCCAAGCTGAGGTGAGACTAATCCTTTGGGGATACACGTAATCACCCGCAAACCACATGCATCAAGTAATCCTAGGCCTCAGAGTCGAACCTAGAACCTTTTGGGAGCAAACCCATAACCCAAACCAACTTCGCTACCCGTGTGGGTTTGAATAAATCCTATTATTTACCACTAAATTCCTTCAATGCTAGTCTCTATGATTTTTTGATGAAGATATTTCAAACAAAATTTATATTCAACCTACACATGTGTTTTAAATAAAGAATTTCAAATAGTTCTTTATAACCTTAATAATAAGGTGTATTAAGAAACTATAAATTAAAATGAGGAAGATATTCATTGAAATAATCTTTGATTAATTACTTATTATTGTCCTAAAATTCTTTTTAAAAAATAATTTTAAATTTCATGTTGTGGATGGTGAAAATGTGAATCACAAATAGTAACAATGCAATGAAAGTACAAATTCAAATTCAACAATCACTCAATGAAGCTCAATATCTTGACTCATAAATGTTTAACAAACTCATCATAGCAAAGACCTTAATTTTCTCTATTGTGGGTTCCTCTTCAAAGTAACAATAACCATGAAAGAACAATAAAAATGTGATAACATGATAATGATAAATGTTCAAAAATAAAGGATACTTATGCTTGATAATGATAATGATATTTTTTTTGCTTGATAATGCTCTTAATAATGCTTGATAATTCTCTTGATAGTGGTCTTGATAATTATACTTGATAATGCGCTTGATAGTAATCTTGATCTAGTTTCTAGGGGATACATGAATGAATGAAGGCTTGATGTTTATATGTTTCACTTGATATCTGATCAATGGTGAAGATTAATTAAAAGATTCAATGGATAGGAAAAATCAAGATACCTAGGTAAAACCTATAATTTGAATTTGATGGAGGGAAAGTTGGGAATTAAATAAATAAATTTATTTAATTTAAAATGATAGTTGGAGAAATAAATAAATATTTATTTATTTATTTTAGAAAAATATTTAATTTAAATAAATTATTTTAATCTATTTAAAAAAGGAGTGTTAGCTAATTAAATAATTTTTTTAAATTACCTAATTATAGTTGACCAAAGATAATTTAAATTTAATTTTAATTAATATTGAAGGGAAAATGATAAATGATAAATTTATTAAATAATTTAATTAATATAGATATGATAAAAACATTAAGATAGGTAAATAATTAAAAATTATATAATTATTATGAATGGAAGGGGTGAAATATTAGCTTAATTAAATAATTAAAAATTATTTAACTAATACAGATAGAAGAATTGTTGACACAATAATATGATGACAATATGAAATGCATTAGTCATTTTTAGGTGTCTACCTTTTACTCCTCTTTGAGACAATGAATTTTATAGTGTTGTTTAAAAGAAAAACAGATTGAATGGAAATTTTTTGTTCGTGACATGCCCTAGTATGGCTCAATGAATTGAGTGATGGAGGTAAGATGCCCCCTTGAGAGATTGGCCGAAGAAAATAATTTCTTGTTCAAGATCACAAAAATATGGATTAGCTAGATCTATGATAATGATGATGATATGATGATGATGATGATACATATGTATGTGATGGATATTTAGGATGATTTATTGTGATTATGATGAATAATTATGATTATGATTTTCATGTTAGGATTATAGTACTATAATGGATACTAACATTTGTTAATGCAAGATATGCAGTGAAATCCATCTCCACCAAGGATCAAATATTAAAATGAAACCTATAAATGAGATATGCAATGAATAAACCATATGCAAAAATGGATGAAAAATTAAATAAAAATTTGTTACTTTGGAGAGGAACAGTAGAAAATGGATATCATGCACTGAGGTATAAAATCAAGGTGTGCTTTTGTATCATTTACCCCCTTGCATGAACTTTTATGCAACACACAATCATGACATACAAATAAAATGACAATGTCTCATTCTACATTCTTCTGAGCTCATTAAAATTTAGGCTTTCATCAAGAAAATGGGAGACAAAAGATAAAATCAAGAAAGAAAACAAAAAAATAACTGTCAAAAGAAATCAACAATCAACATATCTCTTGCCAAAAGATAAGCCCAATTTTGATAGATAGGGATTGTAGGAAGGATGCATCTGTTAAGGCCTTATTCTATTTTGATAGTGAACAAAATATAGGAAACAAACTATGTAGACCATAGACTTAGTTCAATAGTTGAGATTTTTTTTTGCTCATGTGACTTTCTTGAAATCACTTTTTTGCAATGTATAAATGTATATGTTTCAGTGTCAAATTAAGGTATTGTATGTATAAATTGTCTTCTTAAGATAAGCACAAGAAACCAATCAAAAACCTAAATCAATGGAGAAGTGCCCCAAATTAGGCATAGGATCCTTTATTATGAGATGAATAAGAGGATATGATCGGTAGCTAGGTGGATAAGTGAAACAAAAGATATTGATAATTTGTGAAGCCATGATAGGTGGATAAGTGAAACATAGGAGAAGAAATCTCCAAAGATTATGTTGCAAAGGAACAAGATAACCCTACTAGAGGTAGAGAAAAATATTGTTTACTTGAACCAAACTTGTGAGCTTCAAGCAAAAATACCAAGATAGAGATATGCTTACTTGAACTAGCCTTGCAAGATTCAAGAAAGATCTAGACACAAATATGTTTACTTGAACTAGCCTTGCTAGTTTCAAGCAAGAAGATCAAAATAGAGATGCTTTTGATAAGATAGAGATTTATTTTTTTATACTATATATTTTTTTTTGATAATATAGAGATATGTTTACTTGAACTAGCCTTGTGAGTTTCAAGCAAGAGGACAATGAGATAGAAATTATTTACTTGGACTACACTTATGAGTGCAATCAAACTTATAAGATGAGGATTTTTTACTTGAACTAGACATATGAGTCCAAGCAAAGAAATTAAATTATAGATAGAAAATAGTATTTTTTTTTTGAGGTTAAGGGATGGTGTATAAAGGATATGGATTGTAAAGGAAGTAAGGTTTTACATTTCTCAAAGCATACAAGAATAAATTTTTTCCCCAAGTTTTATCAAGATCAAAGTGAAAAGGATACCTTGCTCTTTCAAGGTGACATGGAAGAGATACTTAGGTCTTGAGATGAAGTGAAATTATGAAGTGGAAGAAGGAATATATCTTGATCTCAAGATGAAAAGGGCTCATTGGAAAGGATATTTTGATATTAATTAGGAATGGGCTCATGAGATGTTGTTTTTCCCCTAAGTGTTGCAACCGTGCACTAAGGGATTGCATTTTTGATGGAAGAGATTCCTTCTACTTGATCTATGGTGTGTTTACATGGAATGGAAGCATAAAATTGGCCACTTTAGGATTGCAATATTTATTTGAGGGTTCTCATTTTCAATTTTTTGGGATAGGATCTTGGAATATATCAAGAGATCATTATTGTTTGAAGGTGGATTTTCTAAACCAATGTCACCTTGATCTATAAGGTCTTGAATAAGGTTTTTTAATTTGAAGCAATTAGAAGTCTTATGTCCTTTAGTTCTATGGTAATCACAATATTCATTCTCTTTGTACCATGACTTGGTTTAACTTGAGGTTCATAAATTTTTACTTTTGGTAATGTGATAAGCTTAGCTTGGACAATTTTTTGTAAATTTGATTCAATTTAGGTTCCCCTAAAGGAGTGTATTTTATTTCAAGAGCATTATTTTGTCTATGTGGTATTTTAGGAATATTAACACCTTGATTGTTTTGTTGATTATTTGTTGCTAGTTGTAGGTTGTGGTTGAATGTTTTGGATTATTTTTGCATATACCATACCATCATTAACAATGTTCTTGTTTTTTGTCCAAATCCTAGGTTTATCATTAGATGTTGAGGGGTTATCCTTGTTATCTTTGAAAAAATCACAAGGCCCTTAACAATGAGATCTTTTTGAATATTAATCATCTTTTCGATGACCTCTCCAAATGTATTACCACCTTGATTTGCAAGTGAAAGGTCATGCCATGAACTAAGTTTTGAGTGAAAATGTGAACAAGTTGTTTTCTCTGAGATAGTATACGGAAGTTTACTTTCCAAGTTTCTCCATCTTTGATGGAAAAAAGAAAATGTTTCCCCATTCTTTTGTTTAACATTGTAAAGATCAGTAATAATAGTCTCATGTTCAATGTTATATGAAAAATGTTCAATTAATTTGTCTATCAACTCATGAAAGGTCTTGATTCCATGAGGCAAATGTGAAAACCACTCAGTAGCTTGACCTTCTAGGCTTCTAGGAATTGGACACATTATATATGTATCATTGTGAGAAACCTCAAGATAAGCTATGTAAAATTCTCTTATATGTTCTCTTGAATCACCTCTTCCTTTGTACTTGTCAAACTTAGGTGTTTCAAATTTTTGAGGAAATGGTATCATGTTTAAAGACCTGTCAAAAGGATAGGGGCATATGTCTTCAAAAGTATAACTCTTTTTAGTGTTAATGTCTCCCATTTCCATGCTTGTCATCTTTTGTTGTAACTCTTGAATTTGTTGAGCCAAATCATTTGTAGGTGTTAGTGGAGGTACACTTGTAAAGATATAGTAATGTTGTTGATGTTGATTTAATAAAATTTAATATTTTTAGGATTGGTTTTGTGGGATGAAATATTGTTGAGGTTGGCTTGGAGGAAAATAATGTTGTTGAGGTTGACTTGGAGGGATGAAATGTTACATTGAGGTTGGCTTGGTGGGATGAGGTGATGTTGAGGTTGACTTGGTGGGATAAAATATTGGTGAGGTTGACTTGGAGGCATAGACACATTTTTCATGTTTAAAGTGCCCATGTTTGGATTGGATTTGGAAAAGATAGGTGATGGTTTGGATGTAAATTGATCATGATGTGTCTCTTGATATTTTTTCCATTGAACTTTTTATGTTATTGGTGGAGATTGTGATGTATATGTGAAGGTGAAAGATACCTTTTACAATGATTTTTGAGTTGTATTGACTTGACTTTTTTCTTCCCAAATCTCTGGTGTGGTGAGCTCTACATCTTTGATGAGATGAGGGAATATTTTAGCATCTTCTTGAGCTAACATTTGGAGGTAATGATCAGGGTTATATATGAATAAATGCTCCAATATTTCATAGCTTTAGGGTATTTCTCAAATTCATGTAGGTCCTCTAAAGTGGGGTCTCAATTTTCATCTTCATCCTCCACATAAGGTATCCTTGAAGAATCTCTATGAAAAATGGATGGGTTTGAAGTTGTTCCTTGCTCATATTGCTCAACACTCATGCTTTATGGAATGTTTGACTCATCTTGATGGGATTCAATATTTTTCTTATATTTATATCTTGTGATTTGCATATGTGATATAAGACCTTAGACAAAATCATATTTTCTTTCAACAATTTGATGCTTGTTGCTCATAACCAAAATAGATCAAAGTTAAGTTAGATCTCCAAGCAAGATGATCAATATTAAGATTGATAGTGTACTTGAACTAGACTTGTGAGTCCAAGAAAACTTGTGAAATATAGAAAAAGGGATCCTAGATCCTAAGTGTAAAGAACCTAGGATGCAAAGGTGGCCTTTTCCCAAATTCATTAGGACGTAGATCACAAGGTGAAAAGATTGACTTTCAACCCTAATGGTGATATTAAATGTTTTTATTATCACTATCATGCTTGCACATGTCTTGGGATGGAATCTATATTCCATGTAAAGTAATTGTTAATGGTTAAGTTGGGTCTTTATCACTATTGGATGATTTAAACCCTTTAAATCTTTATGTAAAAAGTCAATAACAGTTAATATAGATAACTTTCACTCATGTAGTTTTGGTAATTGAATAATGTTGTTTCATTTTCAGATGATGTAAGTAGACACTCCTCCTAATATTGATAGGATAGTGGAGAATAGTGTCACTGCAGCAGTGGCGAGTTTGATGCTTTTGACAAGGGTATGAGACAGAACAGTAAATTTCACAGCAGAATGAAAACTGTTGTTTCTGTACCCTCACATGCTTCCTTATTCTGCTGCGTCAGCAGCGATAAACTAATGAATCATGCCTTTAAAGGTATAAACCATGTTTCTGATTTCTGTACACCACAGATTGAAAACTGACAGCTCCATGTGCAACAAGCTCTCAGTAAACTTTAAGTCCCGCTGGAAGAAGATCTCAGTAGCATCCAAGCTCTCGACAAATTCAAGATCTGAATATGCTTTTGCCAGAACAACACAGAATTCATAACTACATTTATAAAGTGTGAATTTACTATTAATTGTTTCCGTGCTGCGAATAAAAGATGCATAGCATTTCATTTCTTTGGAATAAATTGTTTTTTTATGTTTTTTTCAATAAAATTTGTTATATAATACTTTTTTAGAGAATAATTGGTTTCTAAAATATTGATTTTTTTATTTTAGGTAGTTGATTTTATTATGTTGAGTAAGTATATTTGTATATTATAAGTCTCTTTCAACAAGATCATTCTATCAAAGATTCATATCAAAAGTCTTATTGAGTAAGGCTAAGTTGTCATGACTAGGGAAATCCATTCTACTAAAGTCACTCACATCAAAAATTTATTTTATCTAAGTTGTCATAACTAGGGTGATCCATTCTATGAAAGTTACTAACATTAAAAGTCTCCTTTGGTTATGTTGGTATGACTAAAAGACTCTATTTTGTAATTATGTTGCTATGATTAAAAAGACTCAAACCTAGCCCTCACCATACTTCTTGAGATTTGTACCATAATGCATGGTGTGACACACTATCATCCTCACCCATTGAACTATAATCCCTTTAATCTTTCTTGAGTACATTTTATAATGAAAGAGTTAAAAACTTTTTCTTTATATGAGTGTTTCCAATAGTTCATAACCTAATGTATATTAAAACTTATTCTATATTTTTGTAATGAAAGTAATAGCTTTCACTACAATTTACTTAAGACAATAATTAAACAATAGTAAAAGTCTAGGATTTAGAGTTGAGTCTAATGGCTTTGATAATGCACTAAATAATAAAATTAAATAATGGAATTAGTTTTTATTAACCTCTTTTATTCTACTATCTAATCTACTTCTAAATTAAAGGAATTATCTTCATCTTGACTTTGATCTTTTCTATGAATTTTTTTTAATTGGAGAAAAAGCTTTAAAAAGAAATTACAGAGAACATATACAAACCTATATCAAAACATCAATAACTCAACCCATGAGACAGACTTTAAAAAGAGCAATTACAAATTTTAAAAAATAGCACCAAAAGAGCAGCTACAACCTTTAAAAACAACAACAAAATAGAGTATAAGCAGATGATTGTGACTACAATTGATGCCAAAGGCTTACAAACAACAATGCTCAAGTAAGACGAACATTGAGCAACAAGAAGGGTTATCCATTTGTGCCTACAATTGTATAGTAATTGTACTATCATAGCCTAGAGAACTTGTATATTAATCAGTGTCATTCCATATATCGACTGTATGTTTTTCTTCAATGATTAATCAACCAAGCTATGTATCTTCCTTCGCATTCGTTGCAATAAAAAAAATAGGAGTACAAACAACCCATGGAATAAGAAGTAGTTCATAACTCAAAACTTCTTGAATTGAACTACAAAGTCATACTATGAACTTTGGCCTTATTTGGGACAAAAGAGATGCCACTTGAAGATAAAGAGTTTCACAAGTAGTTCCCTTCCCTCCTAGGTAAGACTTGAGGCTCAACACAAGGGTATGTATATTGGAATAAATAGCATGCAGATCAATCTCAAGGGGGGAAGAGGTTGTGTTAGATTGTAGACATTTTTTTTATTTTACTTTGATTTTTTCAATAATTTTTTGTTAGTGTGGACTTGTCCTTTTACACATGTTCTTGTTTACATTTATTTTCTGAATAGACCTTAGTTGGTAGGGTCTTCTACTATAAATATTTATATATTTATTAATCAAGTACCTTTCTTCTTCTTCCTTTTACTTTTATGGTGATGGACTTTGCTTTTGTATCTTCTACTTTATTATTTTTTTATATACATTGTGGCTAGTTATGGACAATACTACTACTATTTTTTTGGTCATTCTCTTTTGTCCTCTTCCTTCACATTCTTTTGTTCCTTTTATAATTTTATTTCCAACACTTTTTCTAATAGTTTCACTAGTGAAGTTTCATCATCATATTTTTCTATTCTTTGTTTAGGCTCATATATTGTTTTCCTTTTTGAATCATGAATTTGCAATATCATTATTTTGCTAATCCTTTTGATTCTCCTTATTATCATTTAGAGATGTAACAAATGGTGGATTTATTAATTGATTTGTGTTTGTGTCTAATTTATAGAGTTTAATATTTGTCTATTAATTCTCACAAGTTGCTATATGTCTCTTTGAATCAAACGTTCCATTATGAACAAACATCGTGTCATAATATTTATAATCCTGAAAATATCTACATTTTATCATATATAATTTTTTGACTTTAATACATACAACTTCCACTAAAAATCCATCTTTAAATAATTCTTCCATTTTCTCTAATCACTCCTCAACGTCATCAAATCCATCAAACTTAGAGTAGCTATCATAATAATAATTAATCACATTAATATATCTAGGGTTAATAATTTCCTTACCATTGCTGTGGTACAAAATGAATAGTTAGGGTACTAAAAGTATCCTCATGTATCTTAATTTCCCCCCTTTTCACCTCAAAAATTATATCATGAAGTATTTGATGCAATACAGAGTGGTTACTACTCCCAATCAGACTCAAAATGGTCAGGCATCAACCCTCAAATAACAAATCACTTAACTTTCCAAAACCATTCACAAGAGGCTTCTAGCCCTCAAAACACAACCAATGGGATTATCTTTTGGAGAAGGTCGTACCAAGGCCTGAAAATTCACAATTAAGACTTCCCACAGATCCAACTCAACAACCACAAAAGGTTTCTAGAGACTTCTTTACAACAACACTGAGATCCAACACATCACCCCTAAACTAGTCCACTAAATTAGCCCAAATTAACAAAGGAGGGAGCTCTTTTTCAACTTTCCTTCACAAAACACACCAAAAATTCAACAAGCATGTGACAAAACACCAAATTTCATAATTTATTTCCAGGTTTAAGGCTTCTTCAATATTGTTCCAACAAATCTCCTTCAGTTCAATAAGTCATTCAAATCAAACAAATAATATATATTGTCTCTTGTCATATCCTACTATTTAATGATGTGCAATCACTCTGAACATGCCATTCCATGCCAAGTCGTGTTGTTCAGTGCAACCATTGTGAGATAAAATAAAATGCATATGAGAGTTTTGGGGCAGATTGTCAATTGCTGAAGTAGTTTCAGATAAATGATGTGATCATCAGATGTCAGGATTTGAAACAAAAATAAAATAACAAAATGGATGAATATTGGAGCCAAGTGAGGTTTAAGCAGTCTCAGTGTGTTCAGAACCATTGGCTGCCAACTTTACATCTCTTTGCAATTTCTAATTGACACCTAAGACATAATTGATTCGAAAACCCCCCATTACATAGCATATGGTCCTTTGGACCTTATTTAACATAATTAAACACAAAAGCACCCACTTTCCGCCTATCAAGCCCTTAAGAAATCAATTGTTTTTTACAATAAGGTGTAGGTGCTCCTCCACCATACACCCCTACAGAGAAAAACTCATGCCATATGAGTTGCATTTGGTTCCAACTCCTCCAAGCTTCATATGTACTCCTTTGTTCTACAAATCCTCTCCATTGATCCATGCCTTGTGATCTCATGATCTGCCTTGCATTGTTCACACATTTATTTGTCTTCCTCTCTGCCATCAGACCTAATGTATACCCTCTTCCTTCTCTTTGATCAAAACTTGTTTGCTTTCTATGACCTACACTTACACCTATACACAAACAATGGTTAGTAACCTCTTGTACTGTTTTCTTCCCTAAGTCTTTTCCTGGCTTACAACTATTCTTGCTGCCCTGTTATTCCTGTCTTTCACTTATTGCCCCATTAACTTGCCTTGTCACTATCTTGTCAGACTTTCCAATCACTGTACCTACAAGTATCACTTGTTTTTCACCCTTATTCTCAACCACAAGACACTTTATGGTCCATATCAACACACTCTCTTTCTTTTTCACTATCAAATCAATTTTCAACCCTGTTTTTGCTCTCACACTTGTTGTCCCTGCATCTTCAATCTTTGAAGCAACATTAGGATCTGCCTTTTTTTCTTCGCTCACAACACTTAGAGGTTATTTTCTTCCATACATAATGACCTTTTCTTTACCCTTGGCATCTTCTACAAGTGCAAATAACACAAAAGAGCAACCATCTTTCACTATGGTGTAGGTATTCTCTCTACCATCATACATGGCATGCCTATCATATTGCCAAGGTCTACCCAAGAGTAGGTGACAACAGTCCATAGGTAGGATATCACAAACAACACTATCACTATAACCCCTAATTTGGAAATCCACAATTGCTCTTTCATTCACTAACAAAGATTGTTCATCACTTAACCATGACACTTTATAAGGAAATTCATGAGGTATTTTTTTCAAATTCAACTTACTCACCATCTCACTAGACACCATGTTTTTAGTTGAGCCAGAATCAATGAAAACTCTACATACCTTGTTCTTTCATTTACAAGTAGTCTTGAAGAGGCTCTTTCTTTGCAATGGTTCTACCTTTATTGCTACCTTCAACACTGTCTTTCTCATCATCAACATTTCCCCTATTTCAAGAGCAGCTCTTAAATTTGTTGAACTTGTGCTCTCCTATCAATCCTCTTTTCACCACTTGATGAATTACCAACCCTCTCAGGACACTTCCATGAAGGATGACCAAATTCATTGCAAGTATGACATCTCCCTACAAAAACATTTCTAAGAATCTCTTCCACTACTAAACCTTCCTCTACCTCTAAAACCACCTCTAACATCAATACCTTTTTCTTTACCTTTATTTGATCCTCCTTGTTCCTCCAATGGCTACTTTTGTGTAGGGATTATTCCTCTTCCCCTTGCACTAGTACCACTTCTTCCTCTCACTGATTTCTCTTGTCTCCTCTTAAGCTTTTCCTCCACCCTGATTGCTAATTGAAAACACTCTTCAACATATTTGGGGTTAGCAACAACAAGTTCATCTTGTATATTAAATCTCAAACCACATAGATATCTAGCCACCTTTTTAGCCTCATCTTCATCCCTTCTAGATCTTATGCTTAATTTGTAAAATTCATCAGTGTAGGCTTTAACATCTAGTTCTTTTTGTTTCAATCCTTGCAACTTTTTATACAACTAAACTTCATAATCTTTTGGAAGAAATTTACCTTTCAATTTTTGTACCATCTTTTCTCGAGACACTATCTTTGACTTGCCTTGTTTTCTCCTCTTTTCTTGCTCATAGTCCCACCATAAAAGAGCATGTTGTTTGAGTTTAGTCTTTGCCACCTTGACCATCTGTTCATCTGAAATATCCTCACTTTCAAAGTAATTATTCATAGCAGCAATCCAATCAAGCAATTCCTCTTCATTTAAATTACCACCATAAATAGGAAGATCAACTTTTACCTTATGAGAATCACCTTTCACTGCTTTGAGCATCTTTACCATTCTCTAATCTTCAAGGTCTAGTTCTTCATCAACATCCTCATATTCTTCATCATCTTCCTCTGTTTCACTCTCTTCATTTACTTCTCTCATTTTCCTTGTCTCCAAGGTAGCAAGACTTTCCAACGAAAAATTATGTGACTCCAAAAGCTTAGCATACTTCTCCTTCAGATCCTACAACTCTCTAGCAACACCAACATTTTTAGGAGGAATCTTCACCAATTTTCCTTTTCACCTTCCAATCAGCTTTCTTCAAACCTACAAAAACCAATCAAATCACCAACAAGGGATCTTGTCCCCTAGCTCTGATACCACTTTGATGCAATACAAGGTGGGTAATACTCCCAATTAGACTCAAAATAGTTAGACATCAACCCTCAAATCACAAATCACTCAACTTTCCAAGACCACTCACAAGAGGCTTCTAGCCCTCAAAACACAACCAATGGGATTATCTTTTGGAGAAGGCCGTACCAAGGGTTGACAAATCATAATTAATACTTCCCATAGATCCAACTCAACAACCACAAAAGGTTTCTAGATACTTCTTTGCAACAACACTAAGATCCAACACATCACCCCTGAACTAGGCCACTAAATTAGCCCAAATTAACAAAGGAGGTACCTATTTTTCAACTTTCCTTCACAAAAACACACCAAAAAGTCAACAAGCATATGAAAAAACACCAAATTTCATGATTTATTTCTAGTTTTAAGGCTTCTTCAATACTGTTCCAACAAACCCTCCATTTACAAGCAATCCACTAGGGTTTTAATGAAAGTCATAGAACCCGGGCTTCTCAGACCAAAACAAAGAATCAAACACCTTTAATATACCCTGCACATACTCAATAAACCTTTACTTGGACACACCTCACAATATTTCATCATATTCATCACCTTACAACTCAATTTCACATGGAAAAATGACTATGTCAGCCCTAGGGAAACACCCAAATCACACAACTTGCTTCCTTTTCCCTCTAAAACATGTAAAAACCTATTCTACCATGTTATTTTTCTATTCCACTAAGAAATAGACCATAACAGTAAGTGGAATGACTTAATACATTATTAAAACTTTAATTTATGCACTCACTGGCCTAACACAGACAGTCTTGAGAAATTAACAAGAACTCCCTCAAATCTTATTGTAAACCACTCAAACCTACTTCAAGGGAGATTTAATACATGATTTCAGAACATAACAGTAACTGTACAGGTCATACAGTGCTTATAAAGTTCAGAAAACAATGAAAATAACAAAGAAACTCGTTGTCTTCTTATTAGAAATCTTCAATATAATGTTCAAAAACCTTGTTCAAGCCTTCAAGAGGAAATATATACATTTTCAAATAAAAAACTAACCACCAAACGCCTCTAATTATTTTTAAATCTCTAAGATTCGTAATATTCCCTAAACTGCATTTTGACAACCTTTATTGCCAACTTTACATCTCTTTGCAATTTCTAATTGAAACCTAAGACATAATTGATTAAAAAACCCCATTACATAGCATATGGTCCTTTGGACCTTATTTAACATAATTAAACACAAAACACCCTTACTAACCCACCGTCCACCTATCAAACCCTTAAGAAATCAATTGTTTTTGACAATAAGGTGTAGGTGCTCCTGCACGAGTATTTTATCTCTTTTCCTCTCTAATGTTCTAGGAATGTCATGTGATGGGGGTCATTTTCTTGTGGGTTCTTTTGATGTGGGGCACAAAGCTTTGCGTGGCTACAAAGAGCACATGTTTGTCCCATTTAGACATGAAAATAAAAATAATATGAAATGATGTCGATAGCTAGATAAGTTACACTTAGACACACGAGGGAGAGTGAAGGAGATGCCATAGTGCTAGGATAGAGGTGGTGTGTTCCCACCTCACATATATGCTCATTTTGAGGCTTAGACTTTTTATTTGGCAAAATGTCTATTTTTAATAATATGGTTTATCTACCTCAACACTTACACATTATTATGGGCAACTACAATTTTTTTTTAGGTCACAATATAGTCCAAAAGGCCACTAAGGTAAAGGTAAGCCAAACAACTTGAAATAAACAAGAATCAATAAGGTTCTCTTCTTAAAGATGATAAAGTCCCTAGTCCAAGGTGTTAAAAATAGAAAATATATACTCATGTAAAAATGATTATGCTTGAGAGTGGCTTTAGTGTGATTAGGCAAAGAAAAATCCCTACAACATCAAGATAGATCCTATGAAGGACACATGAATTGTTATACTATTCATGGAGAATTCTTTCAAAGGGAATCCTTCTTAAAATAAGTGATTAAAGTAAAATTTTCTAGTCTTTTATAAGTGCTATCAATTTTAGAATACATAAAATTATGTTAATTGGGATTGTAGAAGACATTTACCTCATGAAATACTTGTAGAATATAAGCATTTGAGAATGCTTTTTTAGAGGAACATTTTCTTGTTCTTTCAAGTCAAGAGAACTAGCATCAATTATTGAAATGTTGAGCTTTGAAGCCATTTAAAAGGAAATAGTTGTTTGAAGGTGAGAAAAGAAAAAAGGACCCCACCATAGATATACAGTTATAGTATTTCTTACTCAAAGAGAAGAGTAGTATAAAAGATGATGATTAGAAAATGAATGCAAGCTAAACACTAAACCCTTGTAAAACTATAAACTTTCTTCTATTTAATTCAGTCTTACATAAAGTGAATGAATTTTAATTGAAAATAAGAAAAAATATAAATAATAAATTTAGATTTTAGTAAAAATTAAAAATCCAATAATAATTATATGTTTTTTTTCTTAAAATATATTTTATTTTATTTACATTAAAAAAAAATATATATATATATAACTAGCAATCGCACCTTGGTGTGTGATGGGTACACTAAAGAAGTGTTGAAGGTCAATTAAGGAATATTTTGGTTTATTTTACTTATGGAAGTATATGAGATCGTGAAAGGTAGATATCAAAGAAATGATGGTATTGCCAAACCGTTTCTCAATGGAGAAGTGTCAGCAAATAAAATATCATCACCACAAGGTTCTACGCTTAATAAACAAAACGCTGGATGCGGCGAAAGATGTCAGGCTCGAAATACAATAGGCTCATATATTCTGGAGAAGAGGAGATAGGGATAAAGAAAGAGGTCGGGGAAGAATAAGGTAAATCCGGGTCGAGATGGAATAAAGGGAATGGAGAGGATCGCGGGACGCCCTCGAGAGAAGATCGAAAGGGAAGAAGGAGATAAAATACGTCGGGCAGAGAAAATCGAAAGAGATCACGAGATGGATCGATAAGATCGAACCGAGATCACGAGACCAGGATCCGGTATCGGTCGGAGAATATTTGAAGTCAAAGATGAAGATAAAGAATGCGATCGAAAGTCGACATCGAATAAAGATCGAGGTCCGGAAAGTGGCGTCGAGGTGGTCGTCGAAGATGGTCAGGGAAAAAGTCAGGTCGAGATCACTCGGATCCGGCGATCGATCGTCGGGCGTCAGGCACGGAAGAATCCGAGAGATCAGGAAAAGATCGTCCGGTCGGCGGTCAGTCGAGGTCGGTCGGTCGATCAGTCGGTCAGTCGAAGGTCGATCCGAAAGGAAGATAAAGGACGACGAAAATCAAAGAGATATATATAGAGGTAGGGAGAGGTACATATGGAGAGATATTGTAGAGAGATATAGGAAGAGAAAGAGAGATATCTCTTTATATTTTTATTATCTCTCAATCTCTCTCTTCCTCTCTCTTCTATTTGTCTCTATATTTTTTTCCCCTTCTCTCTTCCTCTACCTATCTTTCTCTCATTACTTCTATCTATTTGCCTCTACCTATTTTTCTCCCCTTACTATTTCTCGCTATCCCTATTTATCTCTCCCATCTCTCCCCCTTTCCCTCTTTATCTCTTGATCTCTCGACCTCTATATATATTTATCTCCTATTTTTTTATCTCTATTTCTCTCTTTATGTGACTATATCTATCTATGTATCTCCTCTTCTATTTTCATCTCTCTTTCTTTATCTCTTTTCCTCTCTATCTATTTGTCTCTTCATACTTATTCCTTTATATCTATACCTCTATTTTTGTATCTATCTGTGTGTGTGTGTGTGTGTGTATCTCCTTGTCTCCCTCTCTATTTCTTTATTTCTCTTCTTTATTTTCTTTCTCTCTCTATTTTCCTCCTAAGTGTGCAATGGGTATAATGAAGAGGTTTTAAAGGTAAATTATCATATCCTCAATCAAATTACATGCTACCCTAAGCATAAATCCCTAGGAGTATGCTATCCTTGGATTTTTGGCATGAAACGACTAATCAAAAGTTACCTTCTCTCTCTATAAATTTTAATTTATATTTTAAGTTTGAAATTCATTCTATTATATAAATTATTAAAAATCTAAAATAGAATTATTCTACAATAATTAAAGTTTTAATAAGATAAATAATTATAAATTAAATTAATTCTAATAATTTTTAATTATTATTTGTAATTTCATAAAAATACATAAATAATAACAATAAATGTCAAACTTAAATCTAAATTAAAAACTAAAATAAAACAAACTAAATGGAAAGACAAAATACATCAAAATCTAAATATTAATAAACATAACAATTTTTAAAAATTAATAACAAATAATAAACTTATTAAGTTAATAAATGATTAAATATAAATATAAAACTATTTTTTTAATTTATTAGAATTAAATAAAAATATAATTAATATATTTTAAATAATATTAAAATAAACGCAATATTAATAAATAAAAAAATATTATAAAACATTATTAAATAAACTAAATTTTAGAAACTAAAACTATATTTCAAATAAAATATTAAAAATAAAAATAAAAATATATATTAAAATTGTTAAAAGTAAAATTTTAACTTTTATATTAAAAATTACAAGTAAATCAAACTTAAAAGGTGAAAATAAAATGAAACTTATTGATAGGGAGGTTGGATGAAACAATCACTGTTTCATGCTCTGGGTCTTACTTGGAAGACCTCTAGGGTGTTTCACTCCACCACTTGAAACCTATAGGACCTCTTCCTTCTTAGGGTCCCCTGATTTCTCCTTGCCAACCCAACTATTAACTTAGATCCTCCTACCAAGTCAAGACTTGGTGCAATCTTGAAACTTTAACCTTAGCCCTTAATCCACCCTAAAGGCTACAATCCTCCAAAATCTTGAATTTAGCTTTGCAAGGGTGTGGAGGTGTTTCTAATGACTTCAATCCATACTACTTTGGTTCTTGAGGGTCCACCTGACTCCATTTCCTAGTCGCTTCCACCAAACTCTCATTAAGGCCTAAAAGGCTACTAGCCCTAGGAGCCCCAATTAGGCCTCCTTCTCCGAGAAATCAGGTTAGTTCTCCAAAGTTTTCAAAAGAACACTCAACCTTTTCTTGGGGTTCCTGGTTCATATGCCCACCTCTCAAGGATTTTTTGGGTCTTGGGTCTCAACTGTCCGTACAAAACCCTAACCTGAAAATGAGTAATACTAAGCCTTTTAAACCCTTTCCTGGCTTCTCTCAAACTGTTAAGTATCCCTCACACCAGATGGATTGATGGAGCTTCCTCCTCCATGCTATGTCTTTGCAAGACACTTATCTGTCTTCTCCAAGCAGTAATTTGTCAAGAAATTGACACCCCTGCAAATCAAGTGCTCTGCACTAAGGTCTTTCCTAGTCGGGCACTTCCCTGGCTCGCCTAGGGAAAGACTTCCACAGTAGCTCCTGTGTTTTCAAAGGCCCTAAACCCTACCATATGTACATCCATGGAGTCTAGTCACTCTTCCCAAAGGGTCGTACAATTTGTATGGTGGGAAAGTGAACTAACACTCCATTCTCACAAAACTGCCTAGTTCAGACTAGCAACAGTATGGAAACCAAACTAATTACAAACAATGCTTGAAACTAAGTAAAGAAAATAACTAATGCCACACAAAGCTCGAAGAATAAATACTCTACACCCTACACAAATTACAGTGCCATGATCAATCCATTAAAACCTCACTTCAATGCAAAAATCAAAAAATTCACTCTCAAACACAATTGCTTTTCTTGAATTCACAAAACTTCAAACCATAACAAATGCTTCCAACCCCACTTCAATGCCAAGGAATCCCATAAATAGGGTCTCTAAAATAGTTACCTTCTCCTTTGGACACACCTAGGCCGCTTGTAGCCTCTATTGAGCTTATTTGCAAGAATTTGAAAAGAAACTCCTAAAAGGTCAAAACCTCACTTGTGCAAAAACCTTAAGCCTATCCAATGGTCAACATGACTTTCATCAAATGATCAACACCTAGTAAAAAATGCCACTAAGGCACAACCAAAAAAATGAACATGAATAAATGATAAGTTGGCCTAAACAAATTGCCAAAACATGACCTTCTAGACAAACTATGGTAACCTATGGGTGCTCTTGCACCACTTATTCGAAAATAAAAAGTAAATTTGTAATTTATTTATTTATTATTATTATTATTATTTTTCTTGGTAGATCGTTGTTTTACCGTTGCTAAGGGGTAGCACCCATCGCTTTTGACTGGAGCTATGAACAAGTGAGGCCACATTCAGGGGACCTCATCGCCTCAATTCATATTCATATGCCTACCTGCATTCCCACCAAGCTCCCTGCAAGACCCGACATCATTCCTCCATCTACTACGCCTGCCTGCATTCCCGCCAAGCTCCCTGCAAGACCCGACGCCATTCCTCCTATCTACTACACCTTCCTGCATTCTCGCCAAGCTCCCTATAGGACCCAACGCTAATCGTCTATCTAAACACCCCTTCTAGCTACACCTTCTCCATCAATCCCTCCAGCTCCCAGACCTCACAATAGTGCATGCCACCCCTTCCACTCCTCTGTGCGCCGATCACTGTCACCCTTACACAGGCATTCCTCCATCATTTGTGCATTGTCCAACGTTCCCTGGCCAACGATAGTTTTTCCCACCTTGCACTGGTGGGATTCAAACTCAAGACAGCAGGAAGCTATTGTTTGCAACTTGTCATTGCACTATGGGGTCATCCCCTATTTATTATTATTATTATTAGTTCTGAGTTCAATCATTAAAAACAAAAAATTTATGCTTTACAAATATAATTTAATTTTTTAGAAGTGAACATGTATGTTAAATATTTAACTTTTAAAATTGTAAAAATTATTTCTCTTGAACATAATTCACTAAGAAGTTTGGGGTGTTATTGATGAATTTGTAAGGAAAGTAAGGTAAACTATTTTTTAACATTTTTTTAAGAATGATTTTTCATTTTTTTCTTTATAAAGTCATTTCATTAAATTTTTTTATTACTTTTTGTTTACATTTTAAGATTGATTTTTTTTATGTATGCAATTATTATTTTTTATTAAAGAAAATCTCACAAATATCAATTAGATATTTTATAAATATTTGAAAATATATATTTATAATTATTTATCTAAAAATCTAAGTTTAAAAAATTTAAAAGGAAAAAAAACTTCTCAAGCTATCTTTTCTTAATTTAAAGCTATGACTATATAATAGTGCAGTTGTTTTTTTTAAATTATATATTGTAATTTTAATATTTTGTGTTAACTAGTTATTAGTAAGTTGTTGAACATGTTAGTATTTAACTTTTAAAATTGTAAAAATTATTTCTCTTGAACATAATTGACTAAGAAGTTTGGGGTGTTATTGATGAATTTGTAAGGAAAGTAAGGTAAACTATTTTTAACATATTTTTTAAGAATGATTTTCATTTTTTTCTTATAAAGTCATTTCATTATTATTTTTTTAAATAAATAAATGTTACGTTTTGTTTACATTTTAAGATTGATTTATTTATGTATGCAATTATTATTTTTTTATTAAAGAAAATCTCACAAATATCAATTAGATATTTTATAAAGATTTGAAAAATATATATTTATAATTATTTATCTGAAAATTTAAGTTTAAAAAATTTAAAAGGAATTTTTTTTATCCTATATTTTCTTAATTTAAAGCTATGATTAGATAATAATGCAGTTGTATTTTTAAAATTATATATTGTATTTTAAATATTTTAGAAACTTTGACGGTTGAGATCATTTCAACTATCTTGCGTCCTTCTCTACAATTTTCAACCATTGATTTTCAAAAGCAAGTTGTTCACTTCATAATTCAGTGTAATTAAAGATTATAAATGCTAATAAATTAAAAAATATCAAATATTGATCACTATACTTCCTATTTGGATAGAAACTTGTCAAATTAACAATATAACTAATTTAAAATGTATTTCCCTTCTACGAAAAAATGGAATTATCCTAGAAATCCCTCTTCTCTAATATAAAAATTTAATTTTTTATTTATTTATGGGAAGTTAAGTCTTCATTTTATTACGACTTGCATTGATGATCCAAAATAAGGGATGGATTTTCATGATTTATTCCACCTTTTTAATGAATAGTAAAATGTGTATTCATCACTTGTATAGGGCCAGGTTGTTCTTCACTTGGAGGGGGTGCATTTATTGAGCTAGGCCCATTTTATCCACTTGGAGATAGTCGAGGACTCGGGAGAAATTCACAATCTTGGAACATAGGTATCATATCATCAAATATAAACTATATGATAATTATGGATGCATGGAACAAAAACTATATGATGAATCTAGATCTTTCTTATTTTGACATGCTTTCTCTTCAAACATGCAGTATCAAACCTCCTTTTTGTAGAATCTCCTGTTGGAGTAGGATGGTCTTACTCAAACACTACTTCAGATTATATCCGTGGTGATAAATCCACAGGTGATTATTGAATAAATTTCTATTACCTTTTGTGTCATACACTTTAAGCTAAACTTATAGCCTTACTATTTTCTAATACAACTATGGACACACTCATGTTTCTTTCAAATTGGATTCAAAGGTTTCCCGAGTATGCATTCAAAGATCTATTTTTAGCTGGAGAAAGCTATGCAGGTTAAACATCCACTCAATATCTTCTCTAAAATCTCATTAAGAATTTTTTGCTTCTCTTATCATGTTTATTTTGGTCATGGAATACAGGCCATTATATACCACAATTAGTAGCTAAGGTGATAGAATATAATCATGGACACACAAGCTATAAATTCAACCTTAAGGGGGTATTTGTGAGTATTTTCTAAGTTATTTTCATTAGTAGATTTTTTAATTAGGTATTCTTTGACATGGTTGTTATTGTAAATTTAGTTAAAATTTATATATGGTCTCATTATTAGTTGGGAGTATAGCATATTTTATCTTCAATGAAAATTTACATATTTAGACCTAGATCTTTTGTTCTATTGTAAAAATTCAACCATTTATCACTTATACTTATTTCATTTTAAAAATATTTTATAATTAATATATATTTTTTAGAGTGTACAATTGATTTAGTATGATCTAATATTTTTTTTCTATTTTTTAGTATTAATTTGATTTTGACCTTAATTTTTAATTTTTGTGTAGATTGGTAATCCACTACTTGTACTTAATATTGATACCATAGCAACTTACAACTACTATTGGTCACATGGATTGATGCCTGATGAATCTAATATTGCTTTTAAGAAAATTTGTAAATTTGATAAGACCATTGGAGGTGTTGATGTTATGAATCTCTCTAAAGAGTGTGATGACATATTACAGAAGATAGAAAATGAAGTTGGTGACTACATTGATCCCTTTGACATAATAGTTGATATTTGTCCCATAGAGCTTATTGAACAAGAGCTGTATTTACGAAAAAAGGTGATGTTTTTGTTATGTTATACTTTTTCATAGTTAATATTAATTTAACTAAGTAATCTATTTGCTTTGTCTCAATTTTTAATGAGGAAAAATTAGGTATACAGGCTTGAGACATTTGAGTTTCTTAATTACAATTTTAAAATTAATAACATATTTTCTTATTAAAATTTTGTTTGGTGTTCATTGGATAATAGGTGACCCACATGAGCCTTGGATTTGACATTTGTGTGAGTTATGAAAGATAATTTTATTTCAATTTGCCTGATGTTCATAAAGCACTTCATGCAAATACAACAAAGTTACCATATGGTTGGAGTATGTGTAGCAAGTAAGTACATTTTTTTGGTTTCCCATCATTATGAATTTTTTGTATGAAGCTAAATTTTCTTAATCATCCTTTTGTATAAAAAAAGAGAGTAATGTATATAGAGTTTCTTCACACAATAATGAATTCATAGGTTGTTATGCACTGAATGAGAATACATAATTTAAAATTTAATTAGGCTAATAGGATTGTAAAAGGAATATATTTGATAATAATTTTTATAAATAAAAGAAGTAAAGAAATAATCATAATGAGTGCATTTGTAACTTCAAAATTGAGGTTGAAAAAATGAATTTCAAGGTGAATGTTGAGACAAAGAGTTGACAATATAAAAATGTAGATTATATGTTGGTCATTTCTTTGAAGAAGAGAGCTACACATTATTGATCCTCATGATGAATACAAATTGTAGAAATTCATGGTTTTTTCAAAGAAGTAGTGAAACCTTTCATAGATCTCATATTACCATAAACACCTAGATACAAAATGCTCCTCTCATTATAGTTGATTGTTTTTGTTGATTTGTTTTTTATGCACTTCTCAACACAGACAGTGTGTAGGTGCACTACCTCTCTTGAAAGATAATCTTCCATAATCAGATTGCAAAACACTATCCCAAGGTCTCTAATGTCAGGTCTTGATAGTGCTTGGAATATCTTAGTTGTTTGATGTGATTTGTTGGAATCACAAGGCAGACTTACGAATGAGTTACAAAGCGAGGAAGTTGGATTTGTAAATGGAGTTCTTAAGATGGGAGAGTTGTTATGCGTTTGCTGCAAGTTCAAACAGCAGTTGTGAACTCCATTTTATCATTGGATTTAGCTTTACAATGTGAAATTAACCTTAGCATAGGTCACTTATTAAAAAAAAGGAAAAAGGGCAGGGAAGAGAGGAAGTTCTTAGATATGAAACTATGAATGAATAGTGATCGTGGAGGCTGCTACAGTAGACAAACTCCCTAAACTAGGTTTTTCTTGACCAAGAGAACCTACAGCTACACAAATATAGTGCAATCTCCTAAGGTCTATAGATTTTCAGATTGCACATACACATCATGAACATGCAATTGAACTAGGTTACAACAATGACAGAAAGAAGCCCAGGATAACTTTGCACAACAACTTGTCATCACCAAGTGCTAAAAGAATGGGTTGAAAGCTCATCAAATACCATAACAACAATTTCCATTATCACTTCCATTCAAGAATCTACAACTAAAACTAATATGGAAGGTAGAACCATGCATGCAAGATGAGCAAAATCAAAGAGAACATCCATAAAATCATGCAATGTTATCTTCTATTGCTACAACTGCTTTTTACAAAGCTCGCCAACCATTTACAAATGAGAGGAAAACCCTATTTATAGTTTTCCAAAGCCCAAATGAATGGATAGGATTGAATTACATTGTGTGGCCTAGATTTGATTGCACTAGGACTTCACCTACCCCACAATATCTAGCAATTTAAAATACATCTTTGTTCTTTCTCTATTTTGTCCTCTAATGACTGGGTGTTGTAGCAGTTTTATCATCTTGTAGATTGCCCTTTTCACTATAGTTGAATTGCTTCAAGGCTACCCCTTTTTGTTTGATGGACTTGTAACATTGTCCATTGGATAAGGCTGGCTCTGTTTACAGATTTGCATCATTATGGGATGGTTTTACCGCCTCTTAATTTGATGGGGCGGGACCTAATGAATCACAATAGTTTGATCATAAACAACGCAGTCCCTCCTTGCCCCTGATTCCTGGTAGACAACTCATTATCTTCTTAGCATCGACCTTCTGGTGTCAACAATCTAAGTCTTTTCTTTCTTATGGAAATTGGGCCTTCTTTGGCATATCAAGCAGGTTGGACTTTGATATCTTTAGTCCCTTCTTTGTGCCCTTCATATGCAAATCCTCATGATATAGGACCTATTAATCTTGTCTCGTCCAGTGAGCTTCCATATGCAGGCCATTCAAATGAACCTAGATGCATATCATCTTCCTTATGCAAACATGCCTGCACACAAGGAAAATTAGGATCAAGATAAAGCTTTAGTATTCAATCATATAAGTTAATCATATTCACAATGCGGCCAGATTAGATTTCACGTTAATTCCTTATTAAGCATCTCATGAGCTATTACAATAGTTTTTGAGATCAAAAGGATATCCATCATCATGGTATTTGACTAGCACTTGCACCTAGAGAAGGTTCAAGGAATAGCCGATAGGAAATTAGAGGTAAAACAATAATGAATTTGAATATTACATAGTTCAGTATATTTAAATTCAAATGTATATATGATACATTGCATTATATAATTATGGTAGATGTCTTGAATGATTTAAAATAACTAGGTTCCTTTTGAAGAAGTAATAGCTAATTTACATATATCAAAGTGAAATAAGAGTTCTGGCTTTGTTTTTTTTAGCTCCTCTTTTGAAGTCTTGAAATTTGTACGCATTGCAACACAATGTTGTCAGATAAGAAAAATATAACTTGTAAATATGTTTCTAAATATGTGTTTAATTGGATCCAAGTAGGAAAATAATTATGATTTATAAATTTTGAAAGAGAAAAGTTCAAATTGATGGTTATGGAAATGATTGTTGATAATGTAATAATTTTACAAACTTGCAGAAATACAGAGCAGCTGCCATGAATACATGACTGACCAATGAGCCCAACCATTGCACTGCAAGGTGCTGTTACAGTTTCTAATGATGAATATTAAACAATAAATAATTATGCTATTCTATAGTGGACACAATTAGGATTGTGTTGCTTCCGAAGATACTTAACTGAATATATTAATGTGGGTATTTCTCATTGCATCACATAATGTTTTCACATCGGTGAGTGCTATTATCAAAAAAGCTCCCACTATATATCACAAAGTGGTACTGGTTGGATCTATTGTAGTAATGAGAACATAATATCAATCATTTTTTTTTTAAGCTAATTGGTTTGAATTACAAGCATCCCAATTATCACACTCTCAACCTAATATCTGGCTAGTCCAAAAAATCATAGCTATGCCTAGACAAACATAGGCAGCAAATAGTGTACGCTTTGGACGCCCAGCTCCTAATTCATTTGATATTATGACATTGCAAATCCATAGGCAAGGTATCAAGTGTTCATTTGGAGATCAAAGATAAAGAATTGACTATCACTAATGTGGGAAAATTTGAAATTTCACAAACCTTGTTACAACACAACTATTGAACATCATGAGCCCTTCATATACACTTTACACTTAAACTGCACAAGTATAGATTTCAGCCCAATGCAGCACTTGATATAAACAAGTTTCATTCTTAACAATATTAGGGAAAAGCTAGAAAAAGATGCAGGTGATTTTGTGATTCCAAATTGAAGGAAATAGGGACAAAAGTGTGAGATTCAATAATACCAGATAGAAAATGAATCCACTGTAATCGCTAGATTTGTCCAATTTCCAGTTAAATGAGCCAAAACTCTACAGTACTAGACGTCCACACTGGATCAAATGCAAAATATAAAAGCCATTATAGTTAATAAGAAAATCTTTGAATTGTGAAGAGTTCTAAGAAAATCTTTGAGTCAATCTGAAAGCAATTATGTATAGACCATTGCATCACAACAGATGAAGTTGCAAGCTTTAAAAAGCTCCAAACATTATAAAAGATATCAACTGAGAACCCAGTCCAAGAAATGATGGTAAACTTGGAATACTATTATGATATGGAACATCATAAAAGATATCACTGAGAACCTTGGCTATGGTATGGCTATTGAAAAAGTATGACCATAAAATTATATTTTTTCAATAGCAATCATGATCTAGCTGTGTATTACCATTGGGAATAAAAACAATCCTTTCATTTAACAAATAACAATAGAATTGTTTTAGAATGAAATAAAACACAATAAAAAATGATCTGGCATTGAAAAAAAAAATTACTAAAACCATGGCAAGTGAGTTACCTCAAGATTATGCATAAATTGTGTCATGCTGTTTCAAGTGAGGAAAAATGGGCAAAGTTTGTAAGAAAAATTTATGAAACCCTACCACAGCACATTTTTTTAAAATGAGACCAATTAAAACCAATCTCCCTATAGTTGCTATTTCAATCTATTCACAGTAAATGAAATCTGATTTATGAGGCAATGGCAAGCAACTTACCTCTAAATTCTACACAAATTGTATCATGCTATCATCTGCAAGAAATTCTCATATGCTTCAACTACAAATTCATTGCACTGAAATCCTATGCTAGATCCGATCACTGCAGGGAGTTTCAAATGAAATCTAGAAAGGTTTATATGCTTTATGCATTTCCATTGCAATAATTAATAGATGAGCACACTAAATTCTGTACACTTAGTTTGATGTTATTGTTGTAATAATTCACTCTGTAACTCATGATTTGCTATTTGTTAAAAAAAAAAATTGAGAAAAAAATAAATCCTCGACAGTGTCATTTTAAGTGACTGAACATGTCAACTTAAGATTCCATGGACATGAAAAAGCAGCTATTTCAAGATAAATTGGTAATCTAAAATATTAACAATTTAGAGCTTTGCTCTACTATAAATGTCATAGAGAAAATATTACATAAATCCTATAATAAAAGAGTAATGATAACGAAATGTAATCATATTAAAAAGTATAAAAGTGTCGAGTACCCTAGAAGGATATGCAGATCATATTTACAAACATACTCCTTGTGAATGGCTCTAACAAGCAATTGCTTATTTACTAGAGACCAAAGATCTTCTGTTAAGCTATTTCAATAAATCTCTCAAAAGTTCAGAAATCATAGACAAATAACATAGAGGTCAATAATTGGCAGTAACAACTCCACAACCTTCCAAAACCAGAATGATCCTAAACCTAATTGATAAATCCCTACAAGTGACCTGAACTAACTTAAAATTAAGTACACAACAAGTAAGCTATTTCATATCCACATTTACACCAACGAAGGTAATTATACTAAAAACAGTGAGGAGACTACCATTTCCATCCTAAGCTTAAACTTATAGAATTTCAAACTCAAACTTGATCAAGACCATTAATCTCAGACATGGTTTTACAATTACGCAACAGAGCTTCTTTGGTTGTGTCGTCATCGGAAACTAATGCAAACCGGGATCCAATTTCAACATTCAAAAGACCAAAATCTTGTAATTCTCTAAGTATTCACTCAACGGTTTGCAATTCATAGCATCAGATTTCACAAACTTTGTGCTGGGATATGAATAGGCAGAGGCTTAGCAAACATGCACTAACCTCTAGGTCCCGACCCGTTGACAACTTGAGCTAGTTTTCAAACAAACACTTTCCGTTTGTGCAGGACCCCACTCCCTTTTCACTAGCTCCTTGTCTCACTCGACCTGGTCTTGTGCTTCGACATCTCTCTCACATAGTGTTGCACCTATAACTACTCATGTCCCTCACTCCGCCCCAACCTGCCTCTCCCGCCCCATCCACTATTATAGAGGAGGCAAGGCCACTGGGGGATGCTTTCTCGGGTCTTTCTCCTTAGTTGCCTTGAACAATCAATTGAAAACTGAAATACCAACTGAATAAACCAAGTCCCCTGAAGAATTAACCCCATATTGAAGCCTAAAGGGGGAAAAAAAACTTGGGTATAGGATCTCCAGGGCCTTACATAAAATACAAACACAAATGGGCAACAAAATTAAACTATAATACCTATTTTCAAGTCCTGTTGAACCCTCTTTTTTTGAAGGTCAAAAATGAGGAATTCCTCACCAAATGCCAAAAGAGTAATAAAAAATTGGGTGCACCCAAAAATGATAGAGACAACTGAATACAGTAAGAAAATTGATGCCACACCTGATTTTTCCAATTATATTGCAAGTCCAAGATGACCTCCATTTTCTAGTCCTTGGATTGTAGTTGCTGACTCCATTGACAATGAATCAAGTTGCAAGGGAAACTATGAATGTGAACACGGTGGGTGGTGCTCTATAGCTGTGCTATATTTACTGCATTATTGATTTGTAAACACAGTGGGTAGTGCTCTATAGCAGTGGTCTACAGCTGTGATCGGAGTATAATGCATTTAATGCACAAGAGAAAATTTATGGTGGTTCAAATAAGGTAGATCACATAATGCAGATAGAAATGACATAGCAATGAATGGTGCCATCACAAATCCAATACTGCATTTTATTATAAAAAGATTTTTTATTGATTGTTCCATAGATTTTAGAGCTGGCGAAAATGGTTTAGTGGGAGACAGGTTTGCTCGATGTGTGAGGCAGTTTTGTCGGTTGCTTGTGGTGGCAAGAGTCCACTGATAAAACCTATCAGTTAATTACATTTCAATAGAGAACATCCTTAGAAGTCTTTGGAGCTGAGTTGTGGTTGTTGTTGTCGAGGCTGAAAGGCCAGCTATCCACCATGAAAGTGTCGTTTGGAACAATGAAGTCCATCACCCGGAAATTCTACTTGGTGAACTCCATGATCTGGGGTCCAAAGGGCGCCAAAGTGCATGTACTTTGTTCTACCAGGATGGAAAATGGTATGATAGGGCACGGGGCGCAGGCGGAGCTGAGCAAACATGTTGTTTGAAATGGGGAAACCCATGTGGCATCAACTGGAATGATCCCATGAAGCGAGGTCCGAGGCATGAAAAGAGGAGGCCAAAATTTTCAAATTTGCAAGTCCCGACGATGAGCAATGCAAGGAAATTCGGGGTCCCAGGCCTGGAGAGATATTTTTCCATCATTTCAAAGTTTGGGTTTGAAGCTCTAGATGGCAGCGGGAAGTCGAAACACGGAGGTCGGAAGGATCTTGAAACTAACGGCTGGCGATGAATAGAAGAACTCACAAGCGGCACCGGGTAGAAGTCGGCTGCTAAGCCTAGGAGCGTGAAGGATGGTTATTTTGCAGAAGCACTGACTCATGTCGGGGGCTTGCCATCATTCTTTTACTCGCGCTAGGTGACTCTCCATACTTAGTCATATTTTACACTTAATAGAAGCGGAGCCAAGAGAGAATCAGGAATAGGAAGCTTCTAACACAGGAAAGGTCAGGTTTGAAACAAGAACAGGATTGGACGTGGAACAGGAACTAGAATGATATTGAGCCTGGGAACATAATGGAATCCGAACCTAGAACCAACTAATGGTCCCAAGTTCATCCCCCACTCTGGTTTCATCAGTTTATCACCAACATCAAGTGACTCGTCAAGAAGATTCACACACATAAAGAACACATAAGATCCCCCAAACACAAACAACACGACCAAAAAAAATAGGAGGAGACAAAGAAAAAAAATAGAGAACGGAAGACGAAACTGGGGCCAAAACCAAAGTAGAAGTGGAACCAAAATGGAACGGAGGTGGAACCAAAATGGAACAGAGGTGGAACCAAAACTAGATGAAGGCATAACCAAGACAGAATGGAGGCGAAACCAAAACGAAGCAGAGGCGGAACCAAAACCGGACGGAGGAGGAACCAAAACTAGATGGAGGCGAAATCGAAATAGGGTGGAGGCAGAACCAAAACGAAATGGGCCCGAGAACCAAAGCGAGGCTGGGAGGTAGACCCAAAGCGAATGGAAGTGAAACTAAAACTGAGGCGGAGAGTTGAGAGAAACATGAAACCACCGAAGGCAACACCCAAAGTTTTGAGTTCAATTTCCATCCTGCGTCCAAACCACAGGGGAACAAAAGCCACGACAAATCAAAGTGACAAAAGCAAGAAAGGAGAGCGGGCAAGGGGCTAGAAACCGGACTTAAGAAAAGGGCACCAAATAGAGGAGACAATAGAAAGGAGAAAATCGAGGGAATGGAGGTGGAACCAAAATACCATAGAGTATATGGAGGCCGGAACCAAAGCGAGTACCTAAGGGAGGAAACCAACACAAAGGCCGAACACAAGCAAAACAACAAAGAAAAAAAGAAGACAAGAAGCAGAGCCAGAACAGGAATGGAAACTAAACCAAGAACTTTGCGAAGGTTCTAGGTCCAGTTTCATCTTGCGCTTTGAACCTGCAAAGCAAAGGAAACAAGGTCTTAGGAGGAAAAGAACAACTCCTAAGACCCAACCAAACTTACCAAGAGGAAAAGGCTCTAAAGACAAGGGGGACCCACTTCTTGAGATGACATCCTTAAGACTCCTTGGCCACTTAGGACTCAAAATATAAAGGCATGCAAAATATAGAGGCAAAGCCAAAGAGCATCAGGAAAAGGGAAAGCCGAGGAGTCCTTGCCTGTGAGGGGCATGTGTGAAAAACATGCACAACTTACATGTGTAATGGATTTTTATTGAAGTTGAGAAACTTTGTTGCAAGTTAAATAGAGAAGATCAATTATGTTGCAAAATTTTACATCTTGTTCATTGTTGTTGGTGTTGAATGATTTTTTGTGAGGGTTATGTGAGTTTTCCTCTCCATCAGTATTCAAGATTATTCAAGAAGGCATTCAAGGGCAGATTTGTAGAAGATTATTGCAACAATCAAGATCCATTATCATGTCAAAGGCTTGATGCATCATGCATGTGGTTTTGAGCTAATTTTGTGATGTATTGTTCAAGATCAATTCAAGTATTTAAAGACATTATCTTTCATTAAGAATCATGATCAAGATCTACATATAGTGAGGCCACTTCATGCTTGTTTGCATATCTACAAGGTTTCAGAAAAGGTTCTATTTTTTCATCTTATGTTTCATGTTTCATTTCATTCATGCTTCATTTCTCATTAAGGTTTAATTACCAAAATGGGGTTCGACCAAGGAAAACCCCCATTCCCCAACAAAACAACACTTTTTCCCTCTCCTTGTATGTTGTAGGTTTATAGGTTGAAGAGAAAGAAGATTTGAAGCCTTCAAAAGTACTATAATTGAAAAGTAAAAGTTGCAAAATTTATCATAAGAAGTTGTCACTTGAGGCACACAAAAACTTAGATATATGGCAAGATATCCAACTTATTTACATGAAACTAGTGGGAAAGTGCTTATTTAATCCATATTCAAAGGCTCACAAAGTTTCAATTCATAATTATGCTCCTATGACACTTTTCACTTTTTTTGGACACTTTGTAACAATCTGGGCATATGAGTCCTAGTACGCCATTTTTTCTAGTCTTTTGCAAATCCAAATCAATCACCAGGAGATTCCAGATCCTACCCAAAAACCATAGACTGGGACTAAATTGCCCAGCTTGGCGTATGAGTCCTAGTGCACTTCAAAACACAAAATTTTAGGGTTTCAGACCTTGTTTTGACTACATCATTCTTCCAAGCACCTTTTTGTTTCATTATTTGTTATCAATCTGATTTCATATTCTTGATTTTCTAGGTTTCATAGCGAGTTTCCATAAATTTTTGTATTTCTCCCTTTTGAAGGTTCATTTAATGGTGAACCCCCTTAATTGATCACACCTAAGGAAACCACCACTAGTTCCATTCCTCAATCAAGTCACTTGGTTGAGGGATCTTGGTTTCCTAATAAACTAGAGAGAAAAATAGGTCCCCAAAGTTATCCACCTCCTAAAAGGTGGACACATCTATTTCCCTTGTGTTTAGCTAGAAACATGGTTCTTCACTAAAATCCATCTAGATGTTATCATCTTCTAAGTGTTGGAATTTATTTCCATTGATGTCAAAGGAGTATGAGAGATTGTTATAATATTATTATTGATGTTAAATCCAATGAATGAGACTATTGTTAGTGATTTCAAAGGAAAAATATCATAAGAGCGTAATAGAAAATATCTCAGAGGTGATGTGGAACACACTCATTAAGAATATATTTAGTGAAGAGGTGTGATTTAATTTCAAAAGGTTTTAAATGGTTAATAAAGTTTGTCTCTTTGTTAAGAGATGTCTCTCTTCATAGAGGAAAGAAAATATAAAAAGAGAAAGAATTGTGAAAATAAGTGTGGAGAACAAGAAGATACATTATACAAGCACAAGAAAATTTGAAGGAGGAAAATGATAGAATATCATTCAAAGGTATTGATTAAGGAGAAATAAAAAGAAGAAAGAAAAAGTGTTAAAGGAAAAAATAGTCTTAACAAAAAGACATATCCTTTTAAAGAGTAATCTCTTTTCAAAGATATGTAAAGATATAAATAGAGTTTATGAAAAGTAAGAGAGAGATGTGTGTGGAATAGAAAGGAAGATCTATTCGTTGAGAGAGAAGTGTGTGGGGAATACAAATATATATTATTATAGATATATGTGAAAATGAAACAATTTTTATTTAAGAGGAGTCATGGCTATTTGAAGGGTCATTATGAAAGGATGTACCTCTTCATAAAGGCATGAAGATATAAAAAGGAAGAGAGAAATATGTGGTGAATATGAGTGTGTGTGAGATGTGAGAAGATTAAATAAAAAGAGGAGTAGAAAAGATAAATATGTGTAAATATAAAAAAATTAATTAATTAAATAAATATTAGTTTTAACCAAGAGTCACAAGGATATAGTGAAGGGTTGTGTCTCATGATGAGACAAGATATATAAGAGAAGCCATTCTTTGAGATGAAGAGTGTGTGAAATTTTTATCATTCAAGAGTGGGTGAGGAATAAAAGAGAAGGTTTTATCATTCAAATAATATGTGTATGGAATTATAATATGTAGCATTAAGTAAATAAGAGGAATATAGAAGAATGAAGTGAATGCATATTAATTGAAGATTTGGTTAAGAATAGTCAAGAGAAATGTTAAAGATATATGAGAATTAAATAAATAATATATGTGAAGATACATATATATTCTAAGAGATGCATCGTTTCACTAGGTTATGAAGATATACAAGATAATTGCAAGTAGAAGTGAGAAGTGTGAAATGTGAAGATAAATAAGAGAAATGTGTGTGAGGAATAAGAGTTATATCAGACTAACACTTGCATATCAAAAAATAAGAAGATAAAAGGAAGATCATTAAAGAAATTTTTGAAGGAAAATTTGTAAGAAGGATTCATGGAAGATTTGTAACAATATTTTATAGTAAAATTATAATAATAATAAATACAAATGTAAAAGAGATGTATATGCAAATACAATTGAGGAGAAAAATATAAAACAAGATCAATAAAGTCTATTTGTATAGAAGATTTATTCTCAGGAAGATAAGATTCTATTGAAGAGGTTGGTGCCTCCTATTGGAGAGGTTGGTGCTCCATATTGATGAGGTTGATGTCTCATATCAAAGAGATTGGTGTCTCTTGTTGAGTTAGTGTTCAGTTGTGGAGATCAATGTCTCTAGTGGGTTGGTACCTACCAAGATAGTAAAGGAGATTTATAAAAGCAATAGTTTATCGTGGTTTTCTCCCATAAGGGTTTCCATGTAAATTATGTGTTCTTGTGTTGCATAATTTTTAGATCTTAAGTGAATGATATTGTGCAATTGATATCATTTTGGTTGTTAGATTAAAATAGTAAAAATATTGTATTGCATTGATGAACACCCCCTCTCAGTATAATTGTGTGCTCATCACTAAGTACATATACATTTGAATAAAAAATTTAAAACTCACTTAAATTTTAATAAAGTATTTATCAATAAAAAACATCATTATTAAATATAATATAGAATTATTTCTTCTCAACTTCTTAAAATCATAGATGGCACAATTATTTTTTCTAGGCTTTTCAAATGGTTCTTTAATGAGGTAAATCAAATCAATGTGAAGGTGTGCTCCATGATAAATAATGTTGAGAACAATATCAAAAATAAAAATGATAAGAATAATAAAATGCATGGTATTATTTAGGGGGTGGATGATGATGTGTTGATTATGAAAAAGGATTTCGGATCCATAATTTCTACCTTGGAGGAGAAGACTTAAAATATATGATGATTTCGAGCAATTGTCAAAGTAAGCCAAACAATGCTTCACAATAATGTTCAAGGTATTAATATATTGAATGAAAGCCCAAAATTAGATAGGGAAGATGTCTGAAAAGGTGAAAGAGGTTGATAGTGCTAAGGTGGATGTGACTAAGGGAAAACAGGGTTCTGTAATAGGTATAGGTCTAAGTATTTGTACATGGAGCAAGACCAAGAAACATCTGGATATATTCCTACTCAAGAACTGGTTGAGGTGGTGGATATGCATGAGCATATCATTTCTCAAGATTTGAAAGCTATAAATATTCTAAAGAACCTACAATAGTCTATTTCTTTTTGTTATTTTATGTTGTTTTACTTGTTGTTTTGCTAATGGTTGGCTTTTGGTATTGTCTTGACTTATCTTAAAGCATCACTCCTTTTGTAAAAGGTTTTGGGTCCCTTCAAAACTTACTTTTCCTATAGTAAAAAATTTCTTAAAATCATCCAACTTATATATTTGGCAAGTTTACTAAGGCTAAAGAATTAAACAAATCTCAAACCAAGTAATTTTTAAACTCTCCAATATTAACCTTCCAAAGAAAAATTGTTGTTCCTTGTTCATACAACAATAAGTAGAACATAGCTTAAGTTGAGATAACTAGTGGTTGAAAGTCTTAGTAGGAACTTTTCATTTATATGGTTAAATTCATATTTTTACGTCCATTTTAAATAACTTTTGAGTTTGAAGCACCTAGTTGGCCTTTCGTTTCTCCTTCTTATGGGATTGAGGATACTCTACTCTTATATTCTTATAAATATTTAATTAATATCCATAAAAAATTTAATGGAGTTAACAAAGTAGAAGAGAGATTCTTTTATTTTTTAACTAGACTGGTCTATTATTATTAGATCATTTTATCTCATTACATAGGATGACGAAACTTGTCATGATATAATTCATTTATCATTTAGGGTTTCTCTTATAACACACTCACCCTTATTGTATTATCTCGTGAAGACTCTTGAGGTTCATTTTGTAAGTTTTCTAGTTGAGGATATAACATATTATTGTTTGCAACTCTCTTTTGTAAGGTGTTTTTGTTCATTGTTTGATCCGTCTTGTGTTTTCACAGAATTCTAAAGTAATTTAGGAACCATTGATTTGGAGGCTTTTTCAGTCCATTCATCTTTCTATTTTTTGGAGAGGATTTTTCTCCCACTACAGTTTTCTCCTTTTCTCATGTTTTGAGAGTTCTTTTGTTTGTACATGGATACCTCATTAGGCCTTGTTTGTCAGGACCCATCATACATTCTTTCTTTTATGCATTCCCTTTTTAGGGTTTTAGCTACTCCCTAATTTTCACTTAAAGGGGGTGTTAGAGTATTATTCATGCATTAGCTAATAATTAATTAATATTTAATTGATTATTAGGCTAATTTATTCTCATATATTTAGGCTAAACTTAGGAGTGCTTTTTCTTAACTAAAGTGAGTTATTATTGAATTATTTTGTCTCATCGCATACGATGAAGACACTTGTCATGATCTAATCACTTTATCATTTAGGGTTTCTCTTATAAAGAACTTACCCTCATTATATTATCTCTTGAGGTTCATTCTATAATTTTTTCTAGTAGAGGATATAGTAGATTATTGTTTGTAGGTATCTTGTGTGGAAGGTGTTTTTCATTGTTTTATCTTGAATTTCATGTTTTTAACAATTCTAACATGGTTTTTGGGATACTAATTTTTGGAGGTTTCTTAATCCTTCATTCACCTTTCTCTCTTTTGGAGAGGATTTTTTCCTATGAGGTTTGATCCTTTTCTCTATTTATGAGAGACTAGATCGTTTGCCACTTTTAGGAAGCAACATTAGATTTTTTACAATATGATTCTTAACAACTAATCACTACCTCTTATTCACATGTATCATTGGGTAATATTAAGCCCCTAATCCTAATAAGGTTGACCTAGCATACAATAATTATAATTAGAAAATAATAAATTATTATAAAATGACATAACTAATCATCAAATATCCCTATACATACATTGAGTTAAATAAAATAGTAAAAACAAACACATTTTTATGAGAGCATCCATAACGCTAACCAATATATCAATATTTTAAATGAACATAGAAATGACTACATAATATATTGAATTGAAGTACCATTTATTCTTATTTATTTTTTTCACTTATTTCAATTATTTGTAGATATGTCCTACTAAAAGGTTAAATAAGTCACCTTCAAGTTTTTCTCTACACATTATAGGTAAAAAACTATCTACAAAATTCTTGTGACACTATAGAAAACATACAAAGAAAGTAACATAATTTATATTGATACAAATCATATCCATAATCAACATAGATATTATATAGATAATTCAATATAATGAATATGATCTTATTAAAATTATTTATTAATTGACTATAATTTTCATTATCTTATTATTGTAATAATAAAATAATAAATTATTTTTATAAATTAATTATTTTAAATGTTATAAATATTTA